>JAADKR020000022.1:9236134-9251218 GCA_011763505.2 Lythrypnus dalli | reverse complement strand
CCGAGGTCACACTCTGACTGAGCTCCTGGTTCCTGGTCTCAGCCTCCTGCAGCCGCTACATAAAGGGACGATAAAGTATTAAGACATTTTCTGTAGTTGACCACTCAAATGAGGTACAATGTGACTTGTATTTTATTAATTGCAGTCTGATCTGATACTGAAGTCATATCCAAGCATATAATTTCATCTTTGTCATCATAGTTGTGCTGTTTTTGAAGTTCCATTAAAGTCTAGGTAAATGAAGGGGTAAAAATACTCCATTAAACAAGAAATTAAGACTTTTAATATACCTGCTGCAGCTCACTGATCTCATCCCGCAAATAATCTTCTTTCCTTGCTTGCTGCTGCTCAGCTCTTTGCAAAGCCAACCTGAGGTCAGCCACCTATAAAGCAACATAACAACAATAGTTAAAACTAATAACTGCCAAGACATTATCATCAATTCAGGTATTCAGTATAAATTGCATTTACAAAAAACAACATTTGTATTTATTTATGCCACTTTCTAATGAGGTTATTTCATGATACCTGGTTGGCTAAAGCCTCTTGCTGCACTCTGGCCTCTTCTTGGGCCTTTTCAAGGGCCAGACTCAGCAGTTCTTTAGCCTGTATTTCCCGACTCAGAGCTGCCTCTTCAGCCTCACTTGCTCGACTGGCGTTTGCCTTGTGGAGTTCAGCCAGTTCCCTGAGATGAGCAAACAACTGGTTTTAAAATACATGGCAAGTAGTGTGGAAGGTCAATATTAAAACCGTGGTCATGGCTGTACTTGTAAGCATTGTCCAAAGCAGATTGTAGGCTTCGATTTTTCTCTTGGAGCTCCTCGGAGTCACCTTGGACCCTGCTAATCTCCTTCTCCTGCTTTTCAACCACACTATTTAGCTTCTTAATGTTTTCCCGATGTTGCTTCTCCACCTCTTCCTTTCCATCTAGAACCTTAAAAAGCCCATTTGTAACCATTAGCTCATAAAATAAAACAACAGGGGGAAAAAAAACTCTAAATATCTATAAAAATCTATATACACATAATCAGACCTGCTGCAGAAGTTTGAGCTCTTCCTCCAGTTCCTTGATTTTCTTCTCTTGTTTTATGAGTCTCGAGTCACTCTCTTTTTCTTTAGCTCGGAGTTTTTTGATAATGTTGCTATGCTGCAGCTGTTGTTTTGACAACTTTTCACCTAAAGGGGAAGGTTGTGAATATTTGATGAGTCAGTAATAATGAAATAAACTGCAATATACCCTATATACGTCTTTGAAAACACTCACCTTCTTCAAGCAGACCCCGGATCTGCTCTTCCTTTTCTTTTATGATCTCCATTGTGTTGACGGAATTTAGTCTTGAGGAAAGTTCCTCCCTCAGGCCCTTTATCTCCTGATACAATACAAATAAATACAGTTATGAATACACACAGTAACAAAACAGGAGATACACACTGAGATAAAGAATACACATATTTACAGTGTAACACTAGATAATTAATGACTTTACCTTCTTGGCTATGTCTCTCTCTTTACAAGCCAATTGGGCCTTCCGCTCTGCATCTGCTATACGCTGTGTAAACTCCTCCTTTAAAGACTGGACTGTAGAGCTCTCTTCCTTTAGGCTTAGAACCTCACTTGGAAATAAAATAACAGAAAAAGTACACATTGCAAAATTGCACAGAATATAATTGCTGATTTTTTTATTTTTTTTAATGCATGTTATTGATGGAGCATACTCAACTAGGAGCGTGTGTCAGTGTACTCACTCTTTGAGGTTGTCACACTCTTCCTCAAGTCTTGCTTTGTCTTTGCTGACAACCAGCAGCTGAGATTCCCTCTTCTCAAGGCGACCAGTCAGTTCATCAATAACCTACAAGATAAATGATCCAATTCACAATATTTCCATTATTCATTCCATACAAAAGGTTACTTAAAAGTTCTGTATGTACATATGTGTTCTTGAAAATGTGTCAAACATTGGTGATTCCTAGAGCCCATGACAAGTATGTATACATTCAGTTAACTACTGATCTCTAATTATCATATTCACATATCACATATCATTCATGTCAACCTTTGTGTGTGCATGCAAATAAAATGCTGATCATCGTCACATGACTTTCTCAACATGACAGTAATATAAAAGTACATTCAAAGTTTATGTAGGCAATATAAACCCATTCATGAAAAAGACTTGCTTTACAGGAAAGACAAGCTGATCAACACATAAACACTGTGCGTTAATGATTCTCTGTGTGAGTTATGGAGGAAAAAATGGTCAACAAATCAAAATGTAAGAAAAGATGTATTATCTCTACTAATGTCTAGATCACCAAACTAGGATATAAAAAATGCATTACCTTTTGAAGCTCCAGTATGTCAAACGTAGATGCACTCTTCATCTCAACAGTGATTGGTGGAATGGCCTCTATAAGGTTTTCTTGGGAAAAAGACTCTATAAGTGTTACATTTGCCTCAGAGTCTTGGTCCAACAAATCATCCGGCTGCTCAGTGTTCACTGGAGTTGCACTGCGCCCGCTCTCCTCCATCTCATCCACACACGGCTCCCTCATTGTCTCAGCAAGAGGCTCTGCTTCACCTTCGCCCTGTGACATGTTCTCCACTACATCATCTCCCTGTTTTTCACATTCAGGCGGGTCCGCAACTGTCAGTGGAGCAGCAGTTACAGAGGCCAGTGTCCGACTCCCCGGGATCTCATCATCGGAGTTTACCTCGCTGACACTTCGGCTGTCCAGAGACTGAACACTGAAAGAATCGATTCGCTCAAATGCATCTGAAGAGGAACCACAGCTCTCTGTTAATAATTTGGGATAATCTTCCATACGAGGGAAATCTCCGCACGTAGAGGCAGTGAGAAGCTGAAATGAGCCCTGCATTAAGTGAAGCCCTGCTTTCCCTTCAGCAGTCTCTTGTCTGGAGCTAGCTGAGCTCTCACTCAGCACACTCTCATGGTCCAAAACCTCAATGTCACTGGTAGTAGAAGTACCGGAGGAAAAAGCACTAACGGGTGGAGAGGGTGTGTCGCTCTGACGGTCCTCTGTCTTTGGGTCCTTTTGTTCAAGCACCACTTCTTTTGAGGGTGGAGTGGGATCATCAGGAGCAGAGCCGTTAGACTCAGCAGTGACAGCTGTAGGTTTGGAGGATTCATCAACAATTTGGATGACCTGAGTTTGGGGGTTTTCAGCATTTTCAGCCTCTGCAAGGTCCCTGTCTTCTTTGACAGTGCTTGGTTTACCCTCATCACTGTGTGGGTCCAAGGGAAAATTTGCACAATTAGAAACAGGAGAAACGGGCTGCAGCAGGATAGTGTCTGGGTACTGATCTGGAGATGTAGGTTCAGCTGGTTGGCTTTCATCATCTTCTAAACTTTCCTCATCTGCATCAGTAGTTTCTGGTTTTTGAAGAGAAGGGTCTGTTTCGATGTCTGAGTCTTCTTCCTTGTCTTTCTCTTGTAGCCTCCTTTGGGATTTGCTTGGAGGGACAGACACTACCTGGCTTTTGGTGAAACTTTGTACATCTCCAGGTGACAAAAAGGCACTGAAAAAGTTTTCTGATTCATCCACAACAGTCCTGGTGACAGGTGTTGTAATGGCCTCTGATGAAAGGGACGTCGCTGTGGTCTTTTCCTCCTGGGGAGCTTCCCACTGTGTCAGTCCCCATCCTCCACTTAAAGACAACTTCTCAGGTAGTGTGACATCTGACAAATAAGGAAATTGTAACAGGCAGGTTATAACAACATGTGTGATCACTATTCATATTAAATAGCACGATTACCTACCGTTATATGGCATTACAGTCGTGTCACCCCATTGACCCTCCTCTTTAATGTCCAAAACTCGATCGATTGACTTCTGGGCTGTTGTTAAAGCTTGCTTAGCGAAGGTAGAAAGGTGTGACGCGTTGAACCAACTCATTTTTAATATTGCCAAAGGTGTCCAAAATCAAACTGTCAGCCAAGCATTAGCACCATTGCCATATCTGTCTTTACTGTCGATGTCAATGCATTTAAAGCAATGACATGTTTACAGCAGCACATTTAGATGTAAATGCTGTTTCAGGAAATGTCAACGACCAAAAGCCATCTTGCTAGTTAGCCAAAGCAAAACATATGTGCATATGAAAGCCAACCCTGTGTACTATCAGCTCGTAATGGAAAGCTAATGTTTACAAACGTTTAATAACTATACCTCAATGCATGACCGCGACTACGTCTACTGACATACAAAATTACCCAATGTGCAATGAGAAAAGAACATTCCGATGTTAAAGCGGGCTCTTTTCGACGTCTTTTCAGGCCGCCATCGTTTGTTTTGGTCGCTCTCAACTTGTAGCCATGTTAGCATAAGCATTAGCCTGGAGTGCAACTTCCGGTCCACGTAGCATAATGACGTCATGGACTGAGCGCACGTCTTCGAGAGCAGGTAGGAGAAAACAAAACAAACGAAAATATTAAAACAAAATGCAAAACAAAACCCACAGTACAGATACAAACTGTATAGTAATATAAATGCAATAGTGCCAGCACAACAAAATGCCATATCCATCTATGAGCCGCTAGATGGCAGCATTTAGGTAAAAATGAGTAGAACTGGCTAAAGCTTCATGCACATTGTAGTTGTAGGCACAATTATTGTATTTTCCTTACATCCCCATGTTGTTGAAATCAGTCATCAAATCATTCCTCAGTCGAACATGAACATATGAATCAGGCTTTTCTTCCTCCATTCTTACGACGTGACCTCCTGAAGTACTCTCATGGAGGTTATGCACATTTTTAAATGAAATAGTCATATATTTTATATAATAGGACTTTCAACAGCTGTAAACTGAGTGGAAACTGAGTTCCATTCAAATTGCATGTTGTTGCTTTGTTATGACATTACACACATAAGTTCAAAGGCTTGGAGACCTGTCGTTGGACTTGTCCATGGACTTTGGCAATGGACGAGGCTCTGCCTAATGGTGTCAAATCTCTAGTCGTAGGCAGTGCACAGCAATCTGTACTGTTACAGTTTATAAATACAAATGAACAGAATACGGTACTTTATTAGCCCTGTTTGGGTCGTCTTCTTTGTTAGACCCATCCTAAAATGCTTTTGTTTTGCTCATGTTTGTGGTTGAAGGGAGAGCACCTGAAGGAAAAAGACATGTAAGGAATATGCGCATAAAATAAATAATAATAATAATAATAATAATAATAATAATAATGTGTCTCATATAGCACTTTTTCTAAGCCAAAAGCTGCTTTCCAGTTCCAGTTTGGGTGTTATATTTTTATTCCACACTGAGTGGTGCCCTGGGACAGACTGACAGAAGGTTGGAAATATGCACCATCGGCCTCTCTGACGACCATCCACTCACACATTCTGACCTATTGTACATGTTTTTAGGGGGAAACCATAGCATTTGGAGGACACATGGAGAGCATGCAAATACCACACAGAAAGGGCCTGTTCGGGCATTGATATATTGATAAAAATAAAAAATAAACTCTTCCTCACCCTCCGCGGGCGGTCTCTATTTATCCCCCTTCATGCTCGGGTCCTCTACCAGAGGCCTGGGACCTGGGTTCTGCGCAGTATCTATGCTGTTCGAAGCACTGCATTTTTCTGGACCGAGATGTCTGATGTTTTTCCTGGGATCTGCTCAAGCCTCCTCCAGTTTGGGGGTTACTGCCCCGAGTGCCCCGATGACCACGGGCCCCAATCGATACCTTCACGCTCAAGGCCTTCTCCAGCTTCTCTCCGAGCCCTTGATACTTCTATAGTTTCTCGTGCTCCTTCTTCCTGATGTTACCATTCCATGGTACTGCAATGTCCACCACAACGGCTTTCCTCTGCCCTTTGTCGACCACCACTATGTCCGGTTGGTTCGCCATTACCATTCAGTCTGTGTGTATCTGTCTGTATCTGTATATACAGTGGAGTGCGAAAGTTTACCCAACCATGTTAATTTTCATGGTTTTCCTTTATAAATCATTGGTTCTTAAGATAAATTTTGTTTAATTTTGTTCAAACAATTATTGTACACTTTCTGTAAATCCTATACACTTTGTTTCACTTCTCAAATGTCACTGTGTTTGTCTCTTATGTGATATATTTAACGGAATATATATATATATTTTTTTACAATTTTGTTTAAAATCCCTTGCTTAATGGGAAATCTTATTTGTAAAGCACTTTTAACATGACACAAGTCTCCCAAAGTGCTTCACAGACAAAGAAAGGGGATTTCATTCCCTCCATAGCCGGTGGTGGTAAGATACGTATGTAGCCACAGTTTTCCCTGGGACAGATTGACAGAAACGTGGCTGCACACATCTGCGCCAACAGAACCTCTGACAACCACCAACCAAATCACTCACACTCAGGCTTCCTGGAATTTTCTCTGCGGTCTCACATCCAGGTCCTGACCAACCTGCTGAGCCTCTGAGGTCTGACAAGATCGGACATAGCAATGTTTAGTACGAGAACCTCAAAATACAGTGAAATAGCTTTATCAATCAAACAAAGATCACTTGATTTAGAACTACCTCTGTGCCCTCTCAAACAGCAGAGTGCTGTGCTAATGAACTGATGGTTGGTTTTGTTTCTAATGAATTGTTCCAAATGACAGCGTTTGATAACTCGAGTGCTGTGTCCGTGTCCTTCGTCGTTGGCTGCCAGACCGTTGTCAATCACAAGATAAATTGTATTATACTGCTTGATTTTACTGACATAAATCTAGTTGACATTGAATAAATAATGCATAGGCAATTTTTGAATGTTCATTTTTTTTGTCTTTTTTTGTAGAAATAAGTCACCAAGAAAATTAATATATTGCAACTTGTATTCCTAACTGAGATTGTATTTATTAGTGTTTCATGTTCATGGGATTAGGAGACACCAGCTGATGACAAGCTACAATTTTACAAAAAGTTGTCAATTCATTTAATATTATTTTATATTTCACACTCTCGTCTGCAGCCTTTCAGATTATAGATGGACATTTCCAGCAGATCCATCACAAATCACTTAAAATGTTCTGAAAGACAAATGCTCCCCTCTGGATAAACAATGGTGCTCTGTGAGAATAAGGTGTCTGTAGATGTTGATGGCGGTATATGTCATCCATAGATGTGTGATTTTTCATGTTCTGCAAGCGTTCGACACATTGGTGGTAAACACACTGTAAAATAGGCCAAACCAGGACTTGAAGCCCAATTATCTGTCAGTGCTGACACCATTTTATGGATTCCTCTGAAATACCATTTGTCATTACTCCACCTTTAACATGGACTTTGTGCTTTCGGTGCCGAGCCTTTGAGGTCACCTTGCACTGAGCGATCCATCACAAGGAGCATGAGAACTGAGATATAAACAAACCATCATAAAGTCTGTTTTCACGGATCAAATTCAATCCATTAGCACCTTTGTACGGACTATGAGCAAAGAAGATTCCAGAAGATTTTTTCAAAATATATAAAAATAGTTCCATACCTTAATGACATTTTATAGAACTGAGCCGTGGACTGCAAAATAAATTTCCTAACCAAGAGAAAACTGACTTAATATTCATCATAAATTTAGACTGTGGATTTTTTTCACGTACTAAGCTTACTTCTCATGAAGCTTATGTTATTATTTTAAAGACCCAAAACCAGCGCCAAAATCTGTGAATAATAAGACATTTTCTTGTTTTAAAATGTTGTTTGTGGATTGTAAGATAATTCTTCTTCTTTCACAATTTCAGTCTCGAGGTTAATTGTGCCTTAATCAAGAATCTCTAGCTTCTCGTGAATTCTATTATTATTACGTAGTTTAAAATCTGTAATTCACTAAAAATAGCACATTTTGGTCTACATCTAAATGTTTATAAGCAATATTTACTAAAATTAAGAATAGATTAGCCAAACTTGCTTACTTAAAACTAGTGTATTCAAGCTTAGAAGAGTTTCAGCTTTTTGAACAGTTTTCTTGTTTGAAAGAATTTTGGTGCAAAAGTCTTACAGCAATGGCAGAATATTTCACTTAAAAAAAGACTTTAACCCAAACACAACATTAATTAAACCAACAACAGACAGATATATTAATGCATTCTCCCATAGTGTTCAATTCACTCCAATATTGTATAATTTGTTCATCCACAATTAGCTTTTTTCCCCATGGCATATTAGATAGTATGAGGAGATGGTAGAGGATCAATAATCAATGAAAAATCAATACCTTAAAAATGAATGCATAAAGGTCCAACACATACTGTATGATGCACTAACCAATGACACCAGAGTGAATCATATTGCTCTTATTTTTCTTTGACTGTCGATGTGACATAACATTGCATTATCACTGCCAACACACTTGAGATGTTTGTAAGCCTGTTGTAAGCACTCACACTCCTCATTTATGCCATTTTTTTGGGTGCAATATTTTGACCATAGAATCAAATCAATAACCTATCAATCACATGAAAACCACTACCCAATCCACCAATACCATCAAATACCATCAATTCTGCACTGTTATAACTGGCCTCATTCTCCTGGACAGACCCCAGACTCGATCGGATTTATCGGCCCATATAACTCAGTCCATTTGGTTTTTGATGGCTTTCTGTCAGGACGTCCAAAAGGCTGCTGATTGTGCTAATGATAATGTGTCAGAGATGTGTCCCCCGTTAGAGCAGCCCTGCCAGAGCTCACAGACAGTCTGCAGTGGCTGGGCTGGTTTGCTTCTTGCACATGATTGATGACTCTCTCGTCCGCACCGCTTTGATTAAGACTCAAATGATTTATTGCCACAGCTCACAATGTAATTAGACTCTGGAACATGCACGCACAAAAAGTGTTGTCATGCCGGATGATGCCAAAGTGTTTGCGTGCACACTTGAGAGCTCATCGTCTTACAATATTAAATTATGGCCCGTGATTATGGAGATATACAAGCTCCCCGAGTCTTAAATTCTCGAACGCTGCGTCAAATTATTTATAGTCCATAGCCTCCTTCTGAAAAGCCATCCAGATAGGACTATTTTCATTTGGTTTGTTATTCTAATGAAGGGCAAAAGGCAGCTTTCTGTTTTATTGAAAAAGACAAATAAAGATCTAATGTAATGTAATCTAAAGGTCCGGTCTGGGTCGGGAACTGAACTACATTCTTGCTGATACTCTGATACCAATTGAACACCATTGAAATTCAAACTAACCTTTCAGTAGAATAAGATGGTCTACCTGATGGTGAAAGCAGACAAAACACTCCAAGGCGCTCTGATAATGTTTGGATAGGTCGCCTTTCTGGGCTGAGTCCCCAGTCAATAGTGTGTCCTGGACAATAATGTATTTTCCTTCAAAAATGTGTTGCTTGTCATTTTGTCCAAGAAGTCCAAACGGAGCAGCTCACAAAAAGAGTCACCCAAGCCTTATTCATTCAAAAAAGGGAATAGTGAGGGCATCATGGATTAAGAGTAAAGAAAAATGCAATGAAACTGGACAATCAGGTGCTCATTGGAGGTGGGTGGGTGATTCCTTTCGTAAAATAAGATAGATTTGGTTTACCCGATGGTGAAAGCAGGCAAATCACTCTAAGGCACTCTGATAAACTCCATCAAACAAACTCTACTCTACCCATTAACCACTGACTAGTACTAGTATTGACTCTCTGTTAGGGCTGCACAATATTGGAAAAGTCTGCGATATGCGATACAGCTGTGCAATATTACGATATCGATATTATTGCAATGTTTTACTGTTCCATTCAATTTACACGTATATTGTGAGTGAGTTTTCAGCAAATTATGTCAAAACAAGGCACAGAAGACAGAATCAAGACCAAAATGAGGAACAAAAGGCAAAATCAGGAGCAAAACAAGACACAAATAACAAAATCAGGACCAACACAAGGCACAAAAACAATATCAGTACAACACAAGGCACAAAAGAAAAATTCTGGAGCAAAACAAAACAGAATTAACAAAATCACGACCAACACAAGGCACAAAAGACAAAATCAGGAGCAAAAGATGACACAAAAGACAAATGACTAAAACAAGGCCAAAATGGAACTATTAGGAAAATTATAACAAAAATTGAGCTTTGGGGCCTTTAAAAATAACCTACCCCAAATGTTTAAGCTGAGTAGGCAAAAAATGTGATCTCAGTCAGATGGAAGAATTTAGTGATTTTGGGATATGGGTATGACATCACCTAATATTACGATACAATATTTCTGGCAATTTATTGTGCAGCCCTATTCTTCGGTGCAAGGTGGAAGTGTAAAGGTATTCTCTAAATGGCACAAATTCTGTAGAAGATATGAACAAATACCGCTAGAAGAAAAACCATTAAAATATTCCAAGTCTGAAAATGTTGGAGTCTGTAAGTGCCACTAAAGTGGAGACCTTGATGCAAGAGTGTAAGGAAAACTTTTTCTGGACTAAAATGAGCTTTTAAATTTGGAAATGTCTACGCATGTGTCTGATCCAAAATACAAAGCATTTTTACACTTTTTAATGAACAAAATCTTAAATGATTGACTTTATTCTTTAATTTCCATTTTTTCCCCTCATTATTAAGAAATATAATCCACTGTTCTAACTTTGAAGAGAAATTATTTCACATTGGGAATGGAGTAATTATTCTCTTGACTTTTTTATTTGCACAAAGGAACGGGACAGAGCCAAGCGCCTGTGCATTTTTTATGTATGTCTGTTATGGTAATTTTACATAATGAAAGGAATTGTCATTTTTATGCGCTTTATGCAGGCCTGCCATAAAAACCAGTGCTGTTAGTGAGAGCTTGTGCATTATTAATATTGTCCCATGGAACAAGAGGCCTATTTACAAGCAGCTTGAATGTTAAAGAATTACACAAGTTTCCCTCATGAATTTGTTTTATGTTAATTATCCAGACTTAATGTTCTTGCGGTGATTTTTGTTGCAAAATCCCCTTTAATGAAATATCAAGTAAATCTTTGTTTCTTTGTTCACATTCACACCTACCTAACAGAATACAGTTACTGCATTAAAAAACATGTTTTTTCCTCCATTTTCATCAACTCTTGCTGAGAAACAATACACTTTTCAGCTTGGTGCTCATGCTTATTTTTCTGTTTTTGCCGCCTCCATTGTATGTCACTGTCATCTGCAATCACTTTGAGGGATTACCAGTCCCTGCGCTCGCAGCAATCACCTCCTAATGCCATGGAACTAGAGGCTTTCTGGGTTAATAAAGAAAGTATATTGTGTCAGTGTTATTGCCACCTCTGACCAAGGAAGTTGTGGGGGCAGGAACTGCAATATTCAGAAACCCCCAAACACCTCCAGCTTATCAGTGGATTTAACACTGAGGCTGCCACTGGGGCAAATAAACTTGGCCTACAGTGCCCTTTAACAAATAAGATGACTCTAGGAATTAAAATGACAAAACACAGGCTAAACCAATAATGGATGTTTGTGCTTGCATAAGAGCTAAAACTAAATACAGTGACAAGAAAAAGTTTAGGCACCCCTGATGATTTTCATGATTTTTTCCTTTATAAATCAATGGTTGTTTGGATGTCATTGCAATATATCATATAGCAGACAAACACAGTGAAATTTGTGAAGTGTAATGAAGTTTATAGGATTTACAGAAAGTGGGTAATAATTATTTAAAAATAAATAGGCAGGTACATAAATGCTGGCACCCCTACAGAAAAAAAAATACATCAGTGTTTAGTAGTTCCTGCTTTTGCAGAAATAAAAGCCTCTAAATGTTTCCTATATCTTCAAATGAGAGTCTGCATTCTGGTCAAGGGTATTTTAGACCATTTTTGTTTACAAAACATATCCAGTTCAGTCAGGTTTGATGGTTTCCGAGCATGGACAGCCCACTTTAAATCATACACAAATATTCAAAAATATTCAGGCCTGGGACTGAGAACATTCCAGAATGTTGTAATTGTTCCTCTGCATGAATGCCTTAGTAGATTGTGAGCAGTGTTTAGGGTCGTTGTCTTGTTGAAAGATCCAGCCTCAGCACATCTTCAACTTTGTCACTGATTCCTGGACATTGTTCTCAAGAATCGGTTGATATTGACTGGAATCCATGTGATTGTCAACTTTAACAAGATTCCCAGCAGCTGCACTGGTCACAGCCCCACAGCAGGATGGAACCACAACCACATTTTACTGTGGAGCAAATGTTTTTCTTTAATGCTGTGTTTTTTTTTTCCCTCCATGCATATGTCCATATAACTCATCAGTTCACAGCCCCTTATTCCAAAATGAAGCCGGCTTGTCCAAATGCGACAAACCTTAAGCGACTCTATGGCGTGTGGCAGAAAAGGCTTCTTCTGCATTACTCTACCATGCAGCATCTCCTTATGCAAGGCGCACTGAATAGTTGAACGATGCACAGTGACTCCATCTTCAGCAGGATGTTGTCTTTGGAGCTGGTCTGTGGGTCGACTGTGACTGTTCTCAACATCCTTTGCCTTTGCTTTTCTGAGATTTTTCTTGTTCTGCCACTTCAGGCCTTCACTAGAACTGTGCCTGTCGTCTTCCATTTCTTCACTATGTTCTTCACAGTGGAAACTGAAGCTGACATCTTTCCCCTAAGCCAAGATATTGAACAACCTTTGTTTTCAGGTCATTTGAGAGTTGTTTTGAGGCTCCCATGTAGCCACTCTTTTGAGAAGACATTAAGAGGCACCTGCCTAATTCTGTTTAAATAATTATTGCACACTTTCTGTAAATCTCATAAACTTCATTTCACTTCTCAGATACTATTGTGATAATCTGCTATATGATAGATTTTACTGAAATTACTGATCCAAATAACCAGTGATCTATAAAGGAAAATCATGAACATTTTCAGGGGTGCTCAAAGCTTTTCATACCACTGTAAGTTTAAAAGTCACACTAAATGATTTTATTTTTCATTTCAATGTTAGTGACATGTAAAACATCATGTAGTGAGGATATAATATCCTTTGTGTTAAATAAGCTCACTAAGACAAAGAAAACTACAATCTAATTGGTTAAATTTGGTAGGTTCCTCACTGCCTACCTCAAAGAGCTTACAACAGTTTTTTTCTAAATTATTGAAACGACTTGGTGTATTTTAATTTTGTTATTTTTGATATGTTACAGAATGTGTTCTTGGTTGCACATTTACAAGTGGCTAGGTCTTTGCACATCTAATTAATTTTGTAGTAAATTGTGCAGTAATTATTCTTGATGAATCCTCTCTCTGTAGTGGCTGTGATGTGTTTATATTTAGTAAAAAGGTTAATCAATATAAATGCATGCTAAGTATGTCTTCACAGAGACAGATAGTGTCATTAACAAACAATTACTGTATTCATAAGCTTTGTCTGAAGAGACACCGGGACACTCTCTGCAAAGCCTACAGACAGTATCCAGGAGGTAGACAGCTTGCACCAAAAAGGGTTTATTCTGAACAGGTTTTTTCTCCTGATGACAGCTGCAGAGAAACAGATTAATAATAAAGCAGAAAATGAGATTATGCTGAGTCGTTAAGTTTACTGCCCTCAGTAGAAGAGCATCAATGTTCTGCCTGTGATCATAAGAGTGGGCACAAAAGCACCAGAATACTGGATAATAAATGAGGCTCCTGAATGCACCACAAACTGGAGGCTGGGCTTGTTTTATTGGCAACAAATGTCAGTTGAGGAGATTTGTACAGCTGTTTCAAATGTACAAACATGTCTATGAAAAAAATATAAGGAAAAGTTGAAGATGTTATGATTTATTCTGATGCATTGCTGTCTTCTCGCTCCATTCAGAACATTTACTCCTCCAGCCTCGCCTGAAAAGCCTTTATGGTGATCCCTGCACAGTCCCTGAAGTGCACTGCCCTCAGGTAGGAGACTGCAGCCTACAGGCCAGGTCCAGCCAACTGAAAAACAGCTCCATCAACCAGGCTGTCAGGAAAGTGAACTCTACCCTTTCCCTTTCTCTCTCCCTCTTCCTCCTCCCAGCATTAACAAAGTGTGGTCTCCTCCAGCCCTTTAAAGACTCTGAACTCTCAATACCCCATTACCCCCAACCTTGGATATATTTTGAGGTTTACATCAATTTGCAACAAGGGTTTGTGAGTAATACAATTTATATTTCTCTGTGGACAAATATACACTAAAATTATAATGTTTTTCAACATAAACATACCTCTATGATATTTAGAGTTTGATCCGTAATATAAAAGGCAATAGACTTGTGGATGACTTCGACTTCGACTTACCATATAATTACAGACCAGGACACATTAAATAACCAATACATTTTTGAGCATTGATCACCCAGAGTCTGGAGATGCTTCCACATGAAGAGCATTAAGTAATCTTTGTTGCAAATCATATTTGCATCAATAGAAATGAAAACAGGCAGATTGAGTGTTCTATTTGACCGTACAATATGACTTTTGACAATGCACTGTAACCGGTTAAAGTAAAGTGTTGACTAAGGTGAAGGCTAAAAAACATGATGAAGTGCAGCCAGAGTGAGGCCAGTACATATTAGTGATGACAGAATTCTAATTCTCTCTCAAGAAGCATTGCACCCTATATGAGGAGATATTGTTTCACTTTTACACCAAAAGAACTGTTCAGTACAGGGGAATAAATTGAGATATCCGTGGTATATTACTCATGCAGTGATAATCCAGAGTGAGGATGCAGGCCCTTTGTGAAATATTATTGCCCTTAAGCTACTGTTTGAGCCTATATTTCTCTTGGTATATCTGTCCCATGGTGATGCTGGGTTTGAAAAATCATGCTACACAGATAGGGATAAAAATAACAAGATCTGTAAATTGTAAGGGAAACACATTGTTTATGTTGCTATAGGGTCTTCATATTGCCTTAAACCAGCTATGTAGGCAAAAACTCCTGGGAGAATTCATATGAAAGGTGTATAATATAACCCTGGTGGCAGTAAGCCAGGTGTGTTTGTGGGCTAGTCTCGGGTGGGTCAGTTTGAAGGCTTTATTGTGGGCCAGAGCTGCGTACTACAGCATCACAGAGAGAAACACTAAAGGCCTCAGGAGAGGCCAACATGCAAATGAATGTGGTCCATGTGAATGGACTTGGTTGTACTATTTATTTAT
>JAADKR020000022.1:9161448-9177695 GCA_011763505.2 Lythrypnus dalli | reverse complement strand
GGAGGCGGAGGCGGAGGCGGAGGCGGAGGCGGAGGCGGAGGGGTACAAAAGAGAATTGAGACGCAGCCTTAGTCTCACTGCACAATGTTGACTCTATGACTCTATCTTTGGCATGTGCTCAATGTAAAAAAAAAAAATCATCTATATTGTTTATTTTATGTCCATTCAAATACTGATGTAATTGTTGTAGCCTGTAACATCTGACCAGTATAAAATACATATATTTAATCAAATTCTCAACTTCTCCTTTGTAAATTTGGTACTTCAAGGCTCACTTTCTTTGCTTAAATTGTTTATACTTTTTTAATTGTTTACTGTGTCCAAACTTCTAACTTTCCTCACACATTTGTAACATACCAGTCCTCCACAAGAATAAAATGTGTAAGCACATTTTCCAGCTTTCAGGGTCATTTTTAATGGTCACAGTCACAATAATAAATAAATAAACAACAACTCGCCTGCAAGAAAAAAAAAAACTTGCTTTTTTGGTTGCAGTGTCTTTTAACACATGCTTACTTTTACAATTTATTAAAATATGAAAAAAACGCATCATTCCTCTACGACGAGAAATATGAGGTATACGGCCTTTAATTGCTCATTAAAATGTGTTTTCAATTGTCACTCCTTCATGCCTTCATAAGATGCATTGTTTTGAACTTATTGAAAGTCTTTGTTAATGATTGCAAGAACAAAAACAACATATTTTGTGACTCATTGATATTGCATACTAACTATTTTTGTGTGAAACATGACTATGAATCAGAGGTTAGTCAGGCGTTCCTACATATTATTTTATCTTCTCTCTATAGTAACCCACGGCTCTGTATCTCTGCAGTCCCTGAAGAGTTGTCCTTGAGGAGGCACCAGCATGAGTCAGGAGTCGCCGGAGTCTGGTAAAAACAATTCTGTGGCCAGCTACATGAAACTAATTTAAAAGATCCAGTGTTGGAGATGCCTTCCGATTCCAACTCATTTTCCTGTGTCCTAGAGGGAGACTCTGCTCAAGACGTGCTTGACTTTAACTGGGATGATTACCTGGAGGAGACGGGGGCCTTGTCCGTCCCACATCATGCCTTTAAACATGTAAGTGTTGATCCACAGAGCATTGGCTACTGACTCACTCCACTCACATGTATTTTAATGTATGTAGTACCTCATGTTTGAAATCTGAACAACTGTTTTCAAACTTAAATGTGTTTTGTGATATTGTTACAGCTTATTCCCTACAGTGTGTATACCAGGGGTGTCCAAACATTTTTCACCAAGGGCCATATATTGAAGTGTATAAGGGCCACATATTGGTGATCAATGCAGTGAAAATGTCAACTAAGTGCATGTAGCAGAGGTTTAACATGTGCCCCAATACTTTACTTAGGCTTAGCACAATAATGTCAGCTCTTTCTCGCAATAAAATGTTTGTTTTTGAGGTTATAATCATGTAAAAATATGACATTTTTGTAATAAGTATGATCTCTGGTTATGAGGGCCAATTCATCAAGAAGCCTTAGAGCTACTAAAAATTTGTTTGAGGGCTCAAGTTGCCCCCTGGGCCGCACTTTGGACATCCCTGGTTGATACTGTATTTTCCTGTAGCCATTCTATCTTGATCTGTGCATTTCTATTACATTCGTTCACCCTTTGCTTATTCCTGTGGGTCAGGTTGCAGTTAGAGGGATTGCCGTGCACATTATGGATTTATATGGTGTCTTTCTCCCTGTTAAAACAAGAATCTCACAAACATAGTCAAATAAAACCATGTTAAAGACAATTAATGCACATTTTAATCCAACGTAAAGAGTTAGTTAAAACATGTGTTTGATTTGAGACAATAATCCATCCATACTTCTTTTCCCCTCTCATCTGGGGTTGGTTTGCTTTCTCTCATGTGCCTCAGGTGGACCAGGACATGCAGACGGGCCTCTCCCCAGGCATGAGGCTGGAGGTGTGCGTGCGCAGCGAGCCCGACCAGCCGTACTGGGTGGCTAACATCATAACCACCTGCGGCCAGCTACTCCTGCTCCGGTACGAGGGCTACCAGGACGACCGGCGGGCTGACTTCTGGTGCGACATCATGACCTCCGACCTCCACCCACTGGGCTGGAGCCGGCAGCACGACAAGACCATGAGGGCACCTGCAGGTGAGGGCTGGGGAAAAGTCTCTGAGATGTGTTGTTGTTGTTATGAATCATGTTTAGCTTCTTGAAGCATAAAACCAAAATTAAACAATATTAATTTCAATTTACTGGCTAAGATTTGTTTTTCCCCTCTGACAGGTGTTCGGGAGAAGCACCAAAACTGGGAGGCGTTGCTGGAAAAAGCCTTGGCTGAGGAGAACAGTGCTCCAGCCAACCTGCTGGAAGTGGTGAGGCCTATTTGAGCAGCTGCCTCACACACAGTCAGTTGTCCTTCAGCAACTGTGTCTCTAGTCTCTGGTGACGGTGGTTTTATGCAAAACACAAAAACTGTTATGTTTTTCTAATGATGGCTGAAGAATAGAGTTGTGACTTGCTTATCACTCATAAATACACTTGATGAGAGCCACACCAGAGGTTTTGAAGAAAAGGCTACAACTCTTAGGCTAAAGCAGGGCCTCCCAACTAAAACTGCTCAAGATCAAGGTCCACAAACCTTACCTTCTCCATTTGGGGTCCAACTCCAGGAATATGCATAATTGAAATTAGCAGCATTATATGAAATTAGCAGCATTATATATTATCCCTTATTTAATTATATTTATTATGCATTCGTTTTATTGTACCCTTTTTCAGATGCTCAAACTTATTTTAAAAGCAACATTTTTTTTTAAAATAAAATAAATACAAATAATAATAAAATTAAAATAAATACTCATGTAAAATAAAACAAGCAATAAAAATGTAAAAGATAAAATAAAACAATACATTTTGCTATTCTAACTTATTTTGGTTATCATTTTGTAAATTTAATAGTCTTTGATATGTATGTATATTGAGGGATAAAAAAAAGGCTTTGGGGTCCAGACTAGAACCCCTGGAGGTCCAAATCTGGACTCAGGTCTGCCAGTTGGGAACCCATGGAATAGAGGTTGCCTCAGCTTGCCTTAAACATGGAAAACAACACAATAATGACCTGTGAAATTCTTCAGTGACTATTTGTTGTACTTACTCATATGGCTCATCTGCTTCCAATCCAGATTCCTCACCCTTAAAGAGGCCTGTATCCTCCTGTTTGTGTAGGTGTGTTCATGTGTAAAAATGGTGTTGTTTCCATTGTCCACAGCCGCTGCGAGGCAGAGACCCGGTGGAGCTGCTCACTGCAGGCTGCTACGTGGAGCTCCAGGACAGTGTGGAGCTGGGCCAGGCCTGGGCTGCAGAGGTGGAGGAGAACGTCGGGGGGAGACTCAAGCTGCGCCTGGTGGGCACTGAGGGGCTCCCAGACACACCTGCAACCCTGTGGCTCTTCTACCTCCACCCACGCATCCACCCTCCAGGCTGGGCCACGGAGAACAGCTACACCCTCAGGCCCCCTGCAGGTCAGAAACATGCACACAGAGTTTCACATTTTCAATTGTGATCACTTCAACCAGTAATTACAAAAATTAAATAATAATAATAGTGACTTACACTTGTTTCTCAATGCACTGCATTGTAGACATCATTCATTCTACTGTACATGTTTTGAGTGGTTATATTAGAAAGTTCTACAAAGGCCCCATTTGCCCAAGTGAACATACATTTATTTGATTTTTAAGAATGCATTGCTCTGCATAAATAAATTGAGGAACATAAGTATCTGAACACTCTGCGACTTTGTAAGTCCTACCACTTAGAAATTATGGAGGGGTCTGACGTTTTCATTGCAAGTGCATTTCCACCACGAGAGACAGACTCTAATAAAATAAATATTATATATGTATATATGTATGCTATTGTTGCATGTAAGTATTTGAACACCTGAGAAAATCAATGTCAATATTTGGTAGAGAAGCCTTTGTTTGCTGTTACAAATGTTTCCTGTGGTTCTTGGCCAGATTTGCTCACACTGCAACAGGGACTTTGACCCACTCCTCCACACAGATCTCTAGATCAGCCAGGTTTCTGACCTGTCGCTGAGCAACACGAAGCTTCAGCTCCCTCCAAAGATTTTCAATCCTTCTGTTTTAGATTTGCAATTTTATAACATGGTTTAAAGCTCAACAAAGTTGATTATGTATATGTTCTAATTTTTAATTGAAGCCTATCATTAAACATTAAAAAATATTGTGAGACAGAGAAAACAGGACAGCCCTTTCACTGTCCTAATCTTAGTACTGAGATCAGTTTTATCAAAGTATATTTGTGTTGTCTGAGGACAGACTGAATCTCTTTTACACTAACACCAGCTCTTGGAAATTTGCTCGTGTTGTTACTCGTGGATATTGATTTAGCAAACATAATGTACGATTTTGTCACATTTTCTTGTTGTCCTTTTTCATGAACTAGAAAAAAACCCAGATTTAGTGTTGTGTGAGTGCGGATGCAAATTTGTGCCTGTCTCTTACTGGATTGCATAAGTCGACTGTTGGGCTCTTCACCCACATGACAGACATTTAAACAAAGTCTCAGACGTGCCTTAGTCATCCACATACAGCAGCAGATTCAAGGTTGTGTTGTTCATTCTGATTTGCATGTATTTATTCAGAGCTGCTGGCTTTGCGGACGGAGAAAGAGTGGGAAGAGGTGAAACAACGAATCGAAGACCTGCCTCAAGATGAAGCTCTCTCAGCCGAGTTGTCAAAGGTAATGTTTTTTATTCCCCTTTTTCAGTGTGATGAGTGCTAAAAGAGTCCTGTTCTAGGATCAGCCAGTAATATCACCACACGCTTTTAAAGAAGGAATGAAGCTGGAGGCTGTTGACCCTGGTGCCCCCATCTCAGTCCGACCTGCTACCATCACCAAGGTAACGGACTTCTGCTGAGTTTCCTGTTTAATATGCATTGTACATCTACATGCTATACGTTATTTTTCTCTAATTATACTGTTTAAGTTGTAATTATTTTGACATTTTACACAGTGGGTTGCACAAGACAAACTGCATGTGTTGCTATTTTGTGGTTCATAATTTTGTTGAAAAAGAAAAATGGTTTATTTAACAACTCCTCTATAACCGGCTACTGAGTCCGTCAATTAGGAAACAACATCCAAAAACAACAAATGTCAAACAACATCATTACTTTAACAACAACTTTAGCTACTTATCCTTTGCTAACCTGAACCCACTTGTCCTGTGTGCTTTAGGTCTGCAATGAACAGTACTTTTTGGTTACAATGGATGATCTTTGTGACATTGAAGACTCTGAGGGGTCGGGTAGGGCCTTCTTGTGCCACAGAAACAGTCCAGGGCTCTTTCCCGCTCAATGGAGCCTCAAAAACAGTCTCACACTCTGCCCTCCACCAGGTCAGTTTGGGATTATTTCAACCACACCCTCTTTATGATCAAGTCAGTAATTTTCTGCTTGTGTTGATCCCAATTTTGTTTTATGCCTCATGTATTACTTTGTCTTGTATTTAGGGTACCAGGGTCCAGATTTTGACTGGGCAGACTACCTTAAACAGTGTGGAACAGAAGCTGCTCCTCAGCAATGCTTCCCAACTGTAAGTCTTCATTCATATTTACACAGTAGTGATGTGCAACTGTCTGCTTTGTGGCTTTGTGTCTGATTTATTGACATAGCAAGTTACTCGAAATCAGAAAGAAGCCTGCAATTATCTAAAATTATAGTGGTTGAAAATGACATAGTTTGATGTTGCTTCTGAAGTGTGAGCCGGACCATTTAAATGCATTAAAGGTTTGTTTTTTACCTTCTAGGAGCAGAGTGAACACAGCTTCAAAGCAGGAATGAAACTAGAGGCAGTCAACCCTCTGTCACCAGAAAACGTGCATGTGGCCACAGTCACAAAGGTCAAAGGTCAATACATTTGGATCAGTCTGGAAGGTGAGGCGCGACAATCAGAACCATAAAACATGTATAAAAATAATGTAATATATAAATATAAAATGCAAACATTTGTGAATGGTTACTAATAAGCAAATGAAGAAAATACTACAATGTAACCATAAGAACTGAACATACATATAGGAATATTTCTGCAGTTTTTAGTTTATTTGTCAGATTTTTCATCATGCTTATAGAGAAATGTAATTATTTTAAGTAATCAAAATAATTCCATTTGTGCATTTGACAGGACTGAAAACACCAATGCCTGAGCTGATAGTTCATGTTGACTCTCTGGACATATTTCCGGTCAGCTGGTGTGAAACAAATGGATACCCTCTTGTCCATCCCATTAAGCCCCCAGGTTAGTTTATTTTTAAACATTATGTTGCCAGGATTTCTCGGTAAAAGCCTCTGCACCAAGGTCCATATGCTAATGTTTCTCTTTGTTAAATGTGGCAGTAAACTGTGTAATAAATTTAAAAGGCTGATCAATAAAACCATTGGCCTACATCTTTATTTTATTTTTTTCAGCAGAGAAAGAGCGGAAGATTGCAGTGGTTCAGCCCGAAAAGCAGTAAGTGGAATGTGTAGAATAAAGCAAACCAAAAACATGGAATAATTATGTATTATTTTGCAGCAGAATACCACCAAAATCATCATCACCTGACGATATCAAACCACAAATAGCAAACCATTCAGAAGCAGGTAAGTTTAAATCTAAAGTAGATGATAATATTGTCTTCAGTGTGTGTCTGCACCTGGTTTACGGGACGGTTGTGTGTATCTGCAGGGCAAGGTAATGGAAAATACTGCTGTCCAAAAATCTACTTCAATCACCGCTGCTTCTCTGGGCCATATCTTAATAAGGGGCGCATCGCGGAGCTGCCTCAGTTTATTGGTCCTGGAAACTGTGCCCTTGTTTTGAAAGAGGTGAGAGGATGAGGTTATAATACTGTGGTTACAACCCATATATCCAAGTGTTGATGAAATGTATTTACTTTTACCTAGAATCAAATAAAGGTTGCTTTTGTATAGACCATTGTTACAACAGCGTATATGAAGAAACAGTATGGGGACAAGCAATGACCCAGAAGTCATTGGGTCCACAGTTTGTTACTCAGTCACCATTGGGGCAAAATATACAGTAGTACTGCATTATATTAATGTGCACTACAAATTATGCTCATATCAATCTTAATGTAAGCATGTAGCAAATGTTTTCTTCTTGTAAAGACATCAAAACAATACAGCACCATGTTTACAAAATAAAACTGCATGTTAGTTTTCTGATTTGTATAGCATAGAAAAAAAACTTTTAAATGTACCACATAAGAAATGTTTGTGTGGTGTAAATTTGTTGTTTTGTGCTTTCTTTATGTGGATAAATAATCAACAATGCTCTATAGAAAGTTATTTGTACATTATATGTAAGATAATGCTCTTTTTTGCATACAGGTTTTAACTCTGCTCATAAACTCTGCGTACAAGCCGAGCCGTGTGTTGAGAGAGTTGCAGCTGGACCAGGAGAGCCGCTGGCAAGGCCACGGAGAGACACTGAAAGCAAAGTGAGGAACACCTTCAACACATTTTCTGCTTTGACTAAGCTGCACAATTATCAACACACGCTGCATTTCTGACTAAATACGTTCATTAAATAATCAGGTATAAGGGCAAGAGTTACCGGGCCACAGTGGAAATTGTCCGCACTGCAGACCGAGTGGCGGACTTCTGCAGGAAAACTTGCATTAAGCTTGAATGCTGTCCAAACCTGTTCGGGCCTCGCATGGTCGTGGAAGGCTGCTCTGAGAACTGCTCCGTGCTCACCAAGACCAAATACAGTAGGTGGCCTTCAACAGAGCATTTTATCAAAGAGACTGCGAATACTTGTTTTTTCCCCATTGATTTCTCTCATGTTATAAAAAGCATGAAACTACTACTAACTACTAAAAGCCAGCTTGTTTAGAAAGGTTACGTTTTTGTTATTTTGGCATCTGTTCCTGTATTGTGGTTATTTTTTTTATTTTTTTTATTGTTTTACCATAGCGTATTACTATGGAAAAAAGAAGAGTAAACGTGTTGGTCGCCCGCCGGGGGGCCACTCCAACCTGGAGGGTGGTGTCAAGAGAAGAGGAAGGAGGAGGAAGAGGAGGAAGCAGCTCTTTGTTCATAAGAAGAGACGCTCATCAGCATCTGTTGATAATACTCCTGCTGGGTCACCACAGGTACAGTGTACAGTATCTGTTTCTTCAAGCATCTGAATAAAAGATTACTAATGATTAGATATGTTTTCTCCCAGGGAAGTGGAGAGGAAGAGGATCTTGATGAAGATGATTCTTTTACTGATGACTCCGGATCAGAGCTGCTGGATGATATGCAGGATGATTCTGAGCAATCTGTTGGTAAATCTCAGCCAACGACTCCATCACCATCACCACCGGCAACACCTCGGCCCACGCGCCGGCGCAGGAAACCCCGGTCCCCGTCTTTCTCTGATGATGAGAACCGCCCTCCTTCACCAAAAGTATGGACTTTAATGCATTCATTTCATTTATTAACAACAGAAAATTTAACGAGTAAAAAATACACTATTAATCGCACTTTATTTTGTCGGTCCAGAACGTTTCTCAGTTTCCTTGTTCCTGCCATACACAACTCAGAGACACCGCTAACAGCTAAAAACATCCTGCCTCTGGATTTTAGCTTTGACACTCCCTTTCAGACACAATCTTCACTTTTTTGTCTTTACTGAAGCCGCATCAATGTTTCTTTCACTATTGTCAATACCAAATGTAAAATCTCCTAATGAACAGTTATTCGTATATTATTTCTTTGGCATTGTAGCCTATTCCAAAAAAACTAAAGGTCTCAGGGAAGGACTATACAGTTCAGCTGCTATAGGTGTGACAGTGTTACAAATAATAAAAAGGAAAATACAGAGAAGTGTTTAAATAAATGTAAATATAAATACTTAATTAAAGCAATTAACTACAAAGGCAGAATTAACTCGTTTTAAAACAATCAATTGAGTCCCACCACGAATAAAGACATTTTGGCCAGCATTGCATGAATGCCTTTAAAGTACAAAACAGAGTCTGGGGGTGTGGCTGGCCACCTCTGCTCCCACCCCACTTGGGTATGTTGGGCTCAGTTCAGTGGTGTAGTCTATGGGAGTCTACAGAGCTTCAGATTTTCGGCTTGACAAAATGTGTGTTGTCTTGGTGCTTTCTCTGAGAATCTGAATCTGAGGGATGCAGGGACAGAGCTGAAAAGAAAATCAAAGATCTGGGACCCCTGAGAAGAAAAAATCCCTGATGCATAAGCCTACACAAAATAAATACAGGAATGAATAAAAAGCTCTTCGAATTGTCGTTTTAGTATTTAAAATCCCAGTTTGCCCACTATAGAAATGAATATTACACCACTATGTCAGTTCAATTATGTATCACCAGATTATAACAAGCATAGCTAAACTGCCAAAAATACAGGAAGGATATATTTTCAATTAAATTTAGCTTTAAAGCCTCAGCTGGTCCCTGTGCCACCTCCGCATATTTAAGTGCCACCTCTGGTCCACCCCAGTGAAATGGTCTGGACACGCTTGGTGTTAAATGATAAAGCAGCTCTCTCTCTTGTTGCCACAGACCTCAAAGAGCGAGCCTCCTCAGAAGCTGCATTTGGACACCAGCCCTCTGGAGTGGAGTGTGACTGACGTTGTGCGCTTCATCAGAACCACTGACTGTGCCCCACTCGCCAGGATCTTCATGGACCAGGTGTGACTCTCAAGATGTTCAATAACATCAAATAAGAGCAGGTTTTAATGAGTAATGTGGCTAGCATGGTACCTTTACTCTCCATCACAGTGGCCTCTTGGATGCTCTAGGATGCTCCAGGTTTTTTTTTTTGACATATTGCACCTTTAAGCTACACATACAACATAAGCTCCACATTTTCAGACCCTAATGAGTCTGGCTTTAACCTTAGACTGCATAATTTGATCAAAACTGTAGAGGCACAGAAATCAGGACTTCACTGGAGAGACCGAACTGAGGATGATGTGTGACAATGTGATTATGTATTTTTTGCGCTTAAATTTTTTCTGAAAAATCCTGAAAACTACATGAAAATAGTTACAAGTGGGAACCCTGGTGTTGTTTCTAGAAGCATGGCGGAAACTACTCAAAATATAGCAACATTTTTTTTCCTGTTTTGGAAAATGTTTTATCTATATTCTGGGGTCTACATTTTAAGAATGATTTCTGTTCAGTTTGCCCCTACTATTACTATCTTCTGAGATCTATTTTGGAAATCTGTTTTAATTCTGTTGATGTTCTTACAGGAAATCGACGGTCAGGCCCTGCTTCTGCTGAATCTGCCCACAGTTCAGGAGTGCATGGATCTAAAGCTGGGACCAGCCATTAAGCTTTGTCACCACATTGAGAGAGTGAAACTGGCATTTTATCAGCAGTTTGCTACGTAGCAAAAATGCTAATAAACAACAAAAATATGAGGTGAACCAAAAAATAATAATATTTTGACACTTGTCATCTGTCAAAATCAAAACACAATATGCATTGTAGAAATGTTTTTTGTGTAAATATAAGGAAAACATTGACAAGTGGTCAACCAAATAATTTCCAATGTACAGCTTAAACCTGTATCTAAATAGGTTCTTCAGAGACAGTTATCCTACTCGGCTATTAGTTACTGACTATTATATTGAGAATTACAGCCATAAGATTTTTCTCCCAACATGTTTTAAGGCATCAGATAAACATCTGTCTATAAAGTTCATTTGTGAGTTGAATATAATTCACTGCAAGGAAGTGACCTATTCTCACAAAACATATGACATCTAAATACACTAAAATCTAAATCAGTTTTAATAGATTAAATATACTCTCAATTATGAGTGTCATAGGTGTTAATCCCAAACACCAGTCGGAATTCTTTTTGTATGATAAAGAGCAAAAACAAACAAACAAAAAACGTTAAATGTGTGTAAGTGATTGTATAGCAATTTAATAATTTTATTATGTGTCCTTTGCAAAATTATGTGTACAGCTCTGCAGCACAAGTAGAACCATTTTATTGTATATGTAATAAAGTATAATATTGTACATATAGTGTAACAAAATAAAGTATCTTTTGGTGTAACTTTAAAATGACAACATGTGTATTAAAAGGCACTCTGTGAAATGTAGTGACCTTTAAATGTTAATGCATTATACATGTACTACTGCCTATGAACCTGTACAGCTTAGTTTAAAGTGTGTTAGGCTATGTTTAGAAAGTTTTTTCTGTGTTTGGATGCACTTTTTTCCCAGAGTCATTTGAAACCTGACTGAAACCCAATAAAATAACTGTATAAAGCCGTTTCAAAAAGGTCCTATTTATTAATGAGTTATTGTTATTTATTTATTATTACACATTTTACAAAATAGTTTTCCATGGGTTAATATGTACAAAGGGTTTACACAGAGACTAGTATTATTATTATTAATTTATTTTTAACAGCACTTCTAATGGTTTAAAGCAGCAAGAGTCTGTATAGCGTTCTGGTTTGAACATAAGTGTATCGATTTTTTTATATTCAATCAGTTCAAGCAGGAAGATTTTAAAAAGGGGCTTTTTAAAATCTTCACACATGTATGGCTGGAACTCCATTTCCCAGCATGCCCTTGGTTATTTTGCGTCATACGTAACGAATACGTCTGTCAACAGAGACACAGCGCTGAGCAGGGAAGCAGCTGGAAGTACGCAAACCGTGACCTGCAATTACTTCATACATGCATTTTGTTTTTTAAGAAAGGATGGTAGGAAAACACGCGTAACAGCGTCGACTATAAAAAGCGGTTGTTTGCGTGAACATTGCATGCCAAGTTTAGGCACTTCCGGCTTCGTTCAGTGTGCGCTTACTTCTGTAATGCTAGTTAGCTTGTAGCTAGCCTAGCATGTAATGGCCATAAGAGCTGCCTCTCAGCTGCTGGATACCTTCTAAACACATATATTTCTTTAAAATAAAGCGCGATTTGTGTCATTTTGGACCAAGGCATTAGGCACAATTGCTATCTCATTTTTTTTGCACGAGATATGATCATATTTTACTTCTAAACTTGCTTGAATTGATTCAGTTTGTTACCTTTAACCCAATTAGCACGTTTTTTCGCCCACTAAGTTGACCCCTTACCTCCTATTTATTAACTTAGTAACACTTTAACATGATCGTTTGGAGTAAAGCAGCAGAATGAGTGCGAATCTCCTGAAAGGACACCAGCAGCGTTCTCCTGAGACTCTCCTGTGCAGCCTTTCGCGGAGCTGACCAACATCCGCCTTCAGCATCTGTCCCTCTGGTGTCTCCGTGTGTGTCTGCTGGACATCCGGGCCTCATGGCTGCTGTGAGTGGGGCCAGCATGTTGACCGGTCCAGGGGCTGCAGGAGGAGCCCTGTCCCCCAGTAACATAACACGGGGCTGCGAGAACGGGGCCCTCATGGACTCATTTGGGATCTTCCTTCAAGGGCTCCTGGCTGTGATGGCTTTCAGCATCCTCATGTGTAAGCGCCCTTCGATGTGGGATCTGTAATGTTATGCTTACATCCAGCTGAACCTCTCACGAACACCTAATGGAAGTATTATTAGTGGGAGATGCATCAGTACTGCAGGAATGTAGTTATTTTAGAATATCACTGAAATTACAGTTGACTGATGGTTTCATTAACTTATGTCTTAAATTCCTTGAAAATTTGCATTTGCCTGATTTGTTTTGACACTCAACAACCGATATCCAACATTTTATTGTTTGAATGGGCTGTACTAATTAGAAATCCAAATCCAAACAACATTTATGATTAAATTCTTCAGGATACATGAATTAAAGATAATTAATCACATTCACAATCAGATTATAATTGTAACTAGCAAATTAGAAATGTTCTGAGTAGAACTATTTATGTCTTTTATAATTATTAACGGTACACTATGGAACTTTTTAGGTGAAAAGAAACCAACCTTGATATTAATGACCCAGACCCTATGGGTGGTTAGTATGGCACGTTTACTTTCCATCACAACGGTCTGTCTGAGAGAAGATCCTGGAGCATCATAAAGGACACTGTGATGGAAAGTAAAGATGCTATACTAAACACCCATAGCCCCTGGGTCACTAAAAGAACAATCGTCACTAATATCAAGGTTGTTTTTGTTTTGTTCCATAGTGTACCTTTTCAATGAAGAATACGTGTACAACCTGCCTTTCCTGTAGTTTAGACTTTACAAATATGTGAAATATGCATATGATTCTTTAACTTGTTTAGCCATTCATGTTTCAGTACATACAAGTGTGTACTGTGAACTAAATCATGGCTCAACTAAAATACAGTAGTTCATCTACATTCAATATTACAATGTGATATTTCTCTGACTGTTCAGCTCTACACTGAATGTTGCAGTATGTAACACGAGCTCCTGAAGCATACTTGTCCATATTCAAATAATCTTAAAATAAAATACATTTACTGTTATTTTGCAAGATACGTATAAAGTACTCCAAAATGGTAATATTTATGTTGTCAGAAAAAATGTATCTTAAATGCAACCAATGGTAAAGCCTTGCTTGCATTCTCTGGGTTAGGGCCATGTTTCCGCTCGCTCAGTCAGACTAATGTTCACACCCTATTCTGAAGTCATGGTCTGCCCAGAACAGAAGCTGAGGTCATAGCAGAGCATTTTCGAGTCTGCGTGAAAAATGGTTGTATGAGCAATAGGGCTGTATGATTTGACATAAAACCTAATTGCAATTTTTCTGACCGAAATTGTGATTGTCATTCGATTTGTGGTTTTATTGTTATATTGTAATTGTTTCATGCAATGAAAATATACCTTTATAACAGTTATTAGACATCACAGTACATGTATATTACATTTCAGCTCCATGCTTCATTACAGTAATCACAGAGAACAAGTCAAAACAACTGTTGTTTGCACAGAGCGAAACTTCGAGCTGCACTTTGTTTCACAAACTTTCCTGTCAGTTTCGTTCCACATCTCTTTTCTCTAAAAATATGTACAAATGAGTGATCTGCCGTCAGACTTTGATTCCGACTCCTCTCTATCCTCTTGTCACTATTGCAGTCACCATTGAAACTTTCTGCAGTTCACACAGACACACATGCTGTTTGTTTACACACTGCAGAGAGATTGAGACATATTTGCTCTTTGCTTTTGATTGACTGCAGCCAAAGGGCATAGGCCTTGATCATTCTTATTGGAGAACATGTCTATCCCTCAAACACTGGAGACACAAGGTAGAAAAAATAAGTTTAGAAAAACCTCAGCCTTTGTGGTTGGATTAATGCAGTAATGGAAATGGCACTGTTGATTCAATATCGATGTGCAGCCCTAATGTGCAATGAGCCTTATTTACATTATGTACACCTCAATCCTCAATTTCCGACAGCACACATTTATTAAACACAAATGTAAATTTGTATTGAAATGTAATTGTATAGCTTTGCAAAATTGGTTTTATGTTTTATCACACAAAGGAGCAATTGCATTGTCTAGATCGGTGTTGTTTACTGTAAGTAGGCATATAGTTGCATGTATGTATGCCTCAATTTGCTCATCAAATGTGTATTTTTTTTTTTATGTTTTTGCAGTAAAGCGTTTTCGGGAGCCTAAACATGAAAGAAGACCATGGAAAATCTGGTAAAGTCACATTAGAGAAGATTTTGGTGTTTCATTTATAATGGTTGCTCACACAAAATTTCCTTTGCAGGTTCCTGGACACTTCCAAACAGGCCATAGGGATGCTGTTCATTCACTTTGCTAATGTCTACTTGTCTGACCTGACAGAGGCGGATCCCTGCTCACTGTAAGTCCATTTCATATTTGCTTTGTTTTGCCAACAATTTGAACTGACATACTCACTTGTTTGTTGTTGTTTTGTTTTGTCTTAGATATCTCATTAACTTCCTTTTGGACGCATCATTGGGGATGTTGATAATCTACGCTGGTGTACGAGCCGTTAGTGCTATTGTTGAGTGGAGGCAGTGGGACTCTCTGCGGTTTGGAGAATATGGTATGCTTCTTTTTTTTTACTTGTTTGTCCTAAAGAGGGCAGCAGTTCCTTTTGTATTCCCATGCTGTAATTGAGCTTATACATTGACATTAGGACAGGATAGAACAAATGAGAAATATTGCTATAAAGATATAATTGTGTATAAGGTCACACCAGATAAAAAAGTTTTTCGGGCAAAATAGACTATTTTATTCCTGTATAAATGCAAATAATTTGAAACTGTAGGTCTACTTTCACTTGGAAGACAATAATAAATACTCTGTTTTGGCAGTTTTTAAGCTTTCACAAGGCTTGTATGTTATTTGTGTTAAACTGAAAAACAGCAGTGCCATTAAGACATTCAAGTATTGTTTCTACCCTCTTTACTCAGACAGGACAGGAGTCACAGGACAGTTTGAAATATTAACGTCTGTAAAAAAGAGCTAAACCTCAGGTATCACCTTATTCAGCACATTTCTTCCAAAGTTCTTCTTGTTCTCTAAAGACTAAAGACATTATAGACGTAACAAATACTTTCAGTGTTATTATTGGAGTTTTTGTGGAAGCCTGCAGATTTTCCACAGTCTGTGTTCATGCTGCACTCTCCATCTGCCCTGACTCGAGGCAAAATCAGCCGTAAAGTGCATTCAGATTATTATTCTAGGGATGCAACAATACCAGCATCGGGTATGGGCTCAATACCATGTGCTTGTACTCGTGCTCATGCCTGACCCAAAGGCATGGTCGACCAAAATGTTGCGCAAAGAAGCAAGTGTGAGCTCATAATAATACACAATTTCACACAGATAATGTTCTCAGGCTCTTGCAAAATGATGCCAATCTAGCCGAAATAAAACGTATAAATGCTATTTATTCAATAAAAAAATAAAGAAAAGAAAATAGTATCAGTAAAAAAAATTAAAAGTACATTTTGTTGAAAAGTTTACTGAATCAGAATTTGCTTTATTGCCATTGTCAGTGGAGTACACAAACTAGGAACATTTTGCGGTACATCTCTGCAACATAAAACGTATAAGATAAATAATAAAATCTCTGAAGTAAAAAAGAAGACAAGGGCATGCAGTAAAACAATAGACTAATAATATCATATAAAAGTATATACACTAAGGTAAAAAGGTAAAAAATTATCTAACACAGAAAAAACAAAAAAGCAGCATGAGGGTGTGCAAATATGCATTAGCAGCAATGGGGCATAATGGCATAGTGCAAAAACA
>JAADKR020000022.1:9130055-9142912 GCA_011763505.2 Lythrypnus dalli | reverse complement strand
TTATGATTTAAGATTTATGATTTATTATTATTATTATTATTATTATTATTATTATTATTATTATTATTATTATTATTATTATTATCATTATTATTTTAAATAAGTTCTGACATAAGTTCTAATTTCTATCATGCATATAGTATTCCTGGAGTCTGACCCCAAACAGAGCCGAAGGTAAAGTTTAGCCAACAGTACAACGCAGCCTCGGGGCAGACCGTAAACCCATGACTCCTCCCCTATAGTTGGCTCCATTTAAACCCTCCTCCTCTTGGCCCGCTCTCATCCCACTCTGTCCCGGGACCAGGCGCGGACCGACCCATGAAAAGACCTCGGGAACCTGTGCGTGAAGAGCACCTCTGGATGATGCCTTTTGCGCGCAGAGTCGCCGCAGAGAAGAAGAAGAGATGGTCATCGCTCCTGGACTGTGCCGTGTCCTTCTGCCGCGGAGACATGTCCCCGTCCCCTTAAAGCCACTGGTCCTCCTCCTCCTCCTACTGGTCCACTTCTGCAGCTCCTTCAACCTGGACACGGAGCAGCGCGTGGTCTTCACTGGACCTCCCGGGAGTTACTTTGGATATTCTGTAGAGTTCTTCTCCAACGCGTCCAGGTAGGGGAGCTTTTACCTCTGTTTTGGGCGTCTATAACCAGAGCCGTGGGAACTGGGGGTGCTGAGTAACAAATTTGCCCACAAAACGGTCTTTTGCTTTTTTCCTATTTATTAATATTATCTGTCAATGCACAAACTACTACTAACTACTACCAGGGTGAGCTGCAGCACCCTCAGCACCCTTAGTTCCCACAGCCTTGTCTATAGTTGAGTTGATGAATCGTCATTTTTCATTAAGTTTCTGTTTTTATTAACACCGCTTTTTATAAACTGAAGTGTATTCAACTTCATTAAAAAAAACAACAACATTGTATTTGCAAAAAAGTTCAATGAAAAATTAATACCAGAATTAAAACATTAAAAATAAATCAATATAAAATAAAATAAACGAAAAATAAATGTCCCTTGTTTTCAAAGTGGAAATGAGCAACATTTTTTCTACATCAAATTTGAAACCAGTTTTTTTTTAGTTTTATTAAATGCTGTTTTATTGTACTGTTATATTTTAAACACAGTTTTTTACACTTTTAAAACATGAACATTATTTTTTCAACATAGATTCTTTTTTCATTGCATTTTTTACATGTTTTTTCACACTGTTTTCCACATGAACTTTAAAACATCAGTATTTATAACTTTTTTGGCAATACAATGTTGAAAAAGTAATTCAGTTCACATAATTCAAATGCTAAAACGTAATTAAACACATGTCAGTATATAAAAATGCAGTGACACAGTGAAACACAAATTACCCTTCCCAGTTTCCTATTTATTAGTATTACCTGCAAGGCACAAACTATCCATGAGGGGGAGCTGCAGCACCCTCAGCACCCTTAGTTCCCACAGCCTTGTCTATAGAAATGCAATGGATTGTCATTTATTTGTTCTTTAGTTTACATTAGACTAGCTCACTGATTCTTCCACATAAAGCCCAATACAAGCTCAAGATTTAGCTGAAGTCGACCTTAGCCATTGTAAATGAAATGAGGCACAGTTTAAAACAGGCTTATACAAACATTTTGAATCCATGCTCTCAAACTCTACTATTGTTCAGCTCTTTCTCTGCTTCTGGACTCCAGGCTTGCACGCTGCTGTGATTGAAAACAGACTGAGGGGCAGGCTAATGCGGAGGAGGGGGTTAAACTCAGACAAGTCAAAATAAGCTAATGTTGTGAATGGTATGGATGGAGAGTGCAGCTTTGCTGTTGACAGACGGGGAACTGCCGAACAGGGCACACAGGCACAGATCAAACAGTGCTTTTTATGGGAACAGCATGTAATGTCACCTGTTTTGGCTTATTCTTATGATGGGGAACACACACGTTTCATGTATGTTTCATGTATGTTTCATGTACAAGAGGCGCGGGATGTAGCATGTATAGCATCTGCACACATTAAAAGTACACGCCTGCCTGCTCTGGTTGATGTGGTTAGTTGTTTATGGGCAGGCTACAAATACTGGAAAAGTAACACTAAAAGTTGCCTTGGAAACAAAGTAAAAGCATTTATTGTAAAGGCAGGGTTGCGTTTTTATCTACAGCTCAGTAATAACAAGTTAATAGGAATCATACAGTTATCAGATCAATGGAGAGTCCTGTTTCCAAATTATTACCAAGAAAATTGTCACATTTCTAGGTTAAGACAATACCGAGAAACAAATTGCATTTCCCGTTCCCATCTAAATATGAACTAGCCACTATATGACCCATGCTTTTTCTATTGCTCTGTAATACAATGCTAGAGGGCTGTAATACCTTTGTTTATACACTACAAAAAAATATACACCAAAAAAATTGTTGAATTCGACCAATCTGGTTGATAAATATATACGTCCAACCAATCTATAGGTTAAAGCAAACAATCTATATTGGTTATAGGGACCAACCAATACAAATTGGCCATTTTGAACATGATTTCATTTGTGTTATGGAGCACATCAGTCCTGCTGCAACATGACTCAGAGGAACTTAGACACACATGACCTTCTACCAGGTCCACTAAACAGCTTTTTGTAAATGTATGTTTTTTTATTTTTTTAAATGATTATTTATTTTCTTGAGTTTCAGTTTATAATTTTTGTTTGATGCTAAAGTCCCATGAAGTTCTGTCCAATGATGTGCAAGATGGCTTTTTATTGAAAATACAGAACACACTGCATTTGCTGTCATGTCTCTGTCACTCAAGGTGCACCCTACAAACAGATTGTTGTGTGCAACAAAAAAAAACATGATTGAATTTTACCAATCTGTTTGTTAGATATGCGTCCAACGAATCTATTGGTTAAAAACAACAGTCTGTTTTTTGAGTGGATGTTGTTTTCTTCATGCAATGAGAAGCCCTCTTGAAGATTCACTATAGTGAGTGTGTTCCTTCTGCTTTTGTTGTGATCAGGGTTTAAATCAGAACATAATACTACATGTGAGTCAGGAGCCAAGGCATGTTTGGGCAGTCAAAGAGAGAGAGAGCTCCGTCAGCCAGCTGTTCTCAGCAGCTCTTGCTCAAAGTCTGGAAGTTCCCCTGATTGTTACATCACTATTAACCTCACTGTAAATAATGACAGCCTCCTGGTGACACACACTGCTATATTCTGTGTGTCTTTGGAGGAGCGTAAGCCCTTTCCTTCTGCCATGTTCTGTGCAGCTCATTTTCCCACCAGGTTTAGCTCATGTTAGTTTAATAAATGCACATATTTCCTGTGTGGAGATTGAAAGAGTTTGTTAAGGCTGCTGTGACTGCAGACTGGGCTCATTTTCTCTTGTAATGGCCCATTTTGGCTGAAGAAATGATTGCAAGTAAAGTAAACTGCTCTATATAAACAAACAACCTTGCTGCCTTTCTTACCAATTTTCCATTCAAACCTTTATTTAACAAGAAATAAAACATATTGCTATAGACCGTTGAGTTCATGTGACTTTGCCTTCCCTTTGTTTTGCTCGTAAACAACTAACAGAATAACATGTTAGTGAATGAGTGAGCTGTGTTTTTCTCAGGGAACAGGATTGTTCCTGACTTTGTCATGCATTTGGAACAGTGTCTGCAGTGTCTGGCTGAGACGAGCTGCTGCTCTGTTTTCACTGTCACGTATGTGCATCACTGTCTGCTGTAGTTTCAAGCATGTCTCTATCTCTATCTACAAACACGTGTTGTCCGGAGACTACAATGTCTGAGCACTGTTGCAGTATAGTTCTTTTTTTTTCCTATCTGAGATTTTATTACTAAGAGGAACACCTTTTGATAAAGATTACCCACAAAAAACTCTTTTCTGTGCTTGTTTCCTAATTATTTATATTACCTGCAATGCACAACATATCCAGCTGAAGCACCCTCAGCACCCTTAGTTCCCACAGCCTTGTCTCTAGTTGATTTTTTGCAGAAATGACAAATGCAATGGATCGTCATTTATGAAGGTTACATTTCCATTATGATTTTGTTTCCATTATCATCATTTTTTAATAAGCTGAAATGAATTTAACTACAATTTTACAATTCAAACCTGAGTTCCCGCTCCATTGTCCAGGATGGTGTGTGCTGTAAGCCTCACAGTTATGCTTCTTTTATTTGTTGAATTTATAGAAAGCTGTATGAGCCAGAAAAGCTGTGGCTCTGTTTAATTTTATTTTCATGTGCAAAAGCCCTCCATGCCCCATCACTGCTTCCATCTAAATCCAAATAAAGACAACACGGATGTGTGGCGACATTACTTCCTGTCTGGTATGACCCTGTGGATAACATCTAACCAATAATAAACAGTCAAACATGGCCCAAAATATTTATTTATGTTATTATTAAAGATATACAGATTGGATTAGTAGTTAATTGCTGCTGGAATCCTTGATACATTGAAATGTCAAGAGTTTGCCCAGGGCCGCTTTGATAGCCTTGTATGATAACATTATTTGATCAAAAGCAAAGATTTAGCAAAGTATTATAGCATGAAAAAGAAGTGCTGTGGAATTTAGCTTCAAAGTTAGATAGTGATCCTTCATAAGTTAAAAAAGACCATACATACCTAAATATTGATATTCATCCTTCTTGTGACTCTCAATAACACTGCGACATAGTTGTTTTTGCTAAGAGTGGATCCAACCATTCACGTTTTGAGCGAGCTGAGATTTGGGTCATTCTGCTCATGATGCATTTGATCCATTTCCCAAAGCTTGTAACTCTGTTTTATGGGCTCTTTATTAAAGGCCATGCACTCTTCATGTAAATAGGCCTGTTACTGTGTGGAAGCAGAGGAGCTGCCTGTCTAATCTCTGCAGATGTCATCAGTCTCAGAGTCAGAGCCAGATCCTTTCAGCAGATGGACTCAAAGCTGAAAGAGCAGTTCATTTAAAGACTCCAGGCCAAGATAAACACATTGCTGTTCATTGTGGAAGTCTGCAGGTGATATTCAGGAAACATACTGCTGTGATGTGATGAGGATGTTTGTTTGGTTGTTAGACAGAAGTAGACTGTGACGGGTAATTTTGTGTTTTTCTCACCATTTTTTTATACGCTGACATTTATTCAACGACATTTTTGCATTTGATTTATATGAACCAAATTACGTTTTCAACATCGTATTTTTTAATGGAAAAATAAATGTTTTTAAAATCGATTCACATTTATTCAAGTGCTAAAAATGTAAATTTCAGTTTGTAAAAAAAAGCAGTGATGATAAAAACACAAATTAGCCTTCACGGAAATGTGTGCTATGGATGATTATGTAATGTGTAATGAGTAAAAACGTTGACCTTGTATTATGTACCTGATCCATTTTCTATGCATGTTATAGATGCACATTGAAGAAGCCTAAAACGTTATGTGCTTATTGACTGGAAAATTGTAATACTAAATGGTGCCACTTTACATTATGTTGTAAAGTCACTGAGATCTTTCCTTTCTCCAAATATATGTTCATTTTTGCCTTGTTTTCGCTCTGGTTTCAGTTTCAGTGTGTTGGTCGGAGCTCCCAAGGCCAACACGAGCCAGCCCCACGTCACAGAAGGGGGCGGAGTCTTCCTGTGCCCCTGGAGTCGGTCCAGCTGCAGCATTATCGACTTCGACAGGCTCGGTAGGCCTCCTCGTTATATTCTTATATCTGTCATCAAACAAACAGAGCCAGAAGTCAAACAGGGAAAGACACAATAAGAAAATAGCACAGATACTCTACAGAGGGGGCGGAGGTAAATGACTTCACCCATGTAGAAGTTGTCAGTAGTGCCATTATTATCTGAAATTACTGCTGTACAAGATCAAAATTGTGAGGTAAGCTGCTAGAAATGACTACTTTCCACCCTCCTCCGCTGTAGATTATAAGCTTTTGTCAGTTGTAGACTAAATTGTGTGAATTGTACCCAACCATTTCACTCAAGTAGTGTAAGAGAGTAAAATATTTCCCCAAGAGCAAGTAAAAAGTATATATTGTGATAAGACTGCTATTATTCAAATGGCTTCAAAAGTAAATGATGAACATAACTGAATGTGACCCTAAAATAGACTATTTTGCATGGTCATGGTAGCTCCAGGGTCTTAAATCATTTGATCATGCCAAATTTAAGGCAATTTCTTTTGCAATGGGTCTTACATTTTTTTGGTTAAAGGGACTTGAATGGCTGGAATTATCAAAATTGTGCTGATTTTACATAGAGTTATGTTAAGCACACAAGTTAATTTGTCAAATTGCTCAAAAACCAACATACATTTTGTTTTTCAATAACTTTTTCAGAATTGATCAGAATGTGCTTTACATCATTATGACAGCCGTGTGCAGTTATTAAAAATGCTTTAATGCTTAAATTCAAATCGTCCAAGTATATCCTTTTGCTAATACTTATCTTATTTTCATGAGGAGCTTATTTCATCTCTATTATATTTTGATTTAATATGCTTTTTATTCACAATGTCAGTAAAATAACAGGAAAAACATGTATCTTTTGGCGCCCATAGTGGCATTAAATTGCATTAAAAAGGTCTGAAATGTCACTTTGTCAAACCTGGAGGTGCCCTAATGCTATAAACACTGTATTAGATAGACCCCAATCTATCTCATTATTTCTTAAGTTTATTGCCATTACAAAACAAATCCTTATAGTAATCTCAGCTGTGACCTGCAGGTTATAGACGTGTGGCTCTCTGCTTTCTTGCCACTGCTAATCTGTGGTAATGCGTCATGCCTAAACGTTCCCTTTGAAGCCGGGCCTTGTGTTTTAGTGGCAGGTTTCCCTCTCCCCCGCCCACTCAGTCTGCCGGCCTCTCTATTTTGGGGGAGCTCTGGGCCTGTGTTTTCACTCCAAACTTTGATTTCCTGCAGGACTTTAGGCCCGCCGTTGTAGCCACTGTTTAATTAAAGATTAAGGTCATTAAAGGGAGGAGCGGCCTGAGAATGCATTAAAAATAATCGTATCCATCAAACATGCAGGAAGTGATAAGGACACACTGTTTATAGATCAGGGGCCCGGACTTACCGTGGCACTCCGGCTTCCCACTTATCAGATTGTGCATAAACTGGCCTTTACGTGCATAAATACACATGGCAGAGGTAATTACAAACTTGGAAGTGTAAGGTTTTGAATGCAACGGCAAAGTAAATATATGCTGGTAAATACACTGAATGGCTGCACATTAGCTTGGTCTCCGTTAGTTTTTCCCCGTCAGCTATTTTTATGTAACACAAACGGAAGCGAGCTACTTATGCTTCGAAGTAGTGTTGTTCTGATACAATTTTTCCCGTCCGATCTGATTAGGACTGCACAAAACTTGCGATATTACAATAATGATATTTTTGTGATATTTTACTAAATTTTTTCGCCTCGATATGTACCATTCAATTCAAACACATATTGTAAGTACATTGTCAGCAAATTATGTCAAAACGAGGCACAAATACAAAATCAGGAGCAAAACAAGGCACAAAAAAGAAAATCAGGACCAAAACAAGGCACAAAAGAGAAAATCAGGACTAAAATGAGGCATAAAAGAGAAAATCAGGAGCAAAATAAGACATATAAGACAAAATCAGGAGCAAAAGAGACTTCCAAGAGAGAATATTTAAAGATTTAAAGCTCCCATGGTTACACCAACCAGACTACTGTCTTTGAAAAACATGTTCTTGAAGATGTGAGCATGGATGGTGCATAGGATGTCAAATATTTGTCTGAATATTGGATTTGTTCATCATTCACTGATCCATTTGCATTCATCATGTAATATTTTCTATTACTCTGGTCTACACAGCCTCAGAATGATAAGTTACTTTTTTTTTACATACATTTAAGTACATTTAACTGAGTACTACCCACCTCTGACTGTGTGCCCAATTATGGTAATTAATATTAATAATTAGACATTAAATAGGCTCTTCAGTGTTTTGGCCTGACTCTACCTGACATATTTAAAGATCAGCCCTGTCTGACTGGGCCTCTCCTTAAAGCAGAGCCTGATGATGAAGTGTGGGTTACATTAACAACACGGCCCAAGTCACTCCAGGCTCTTTGAAGTCTGCAGCAGCATTGAGGATGGATTAAGAGTGCAGGCTCGGGCGACAAGGCCATAAAACCCCTGTTAAACACACAGGATAAGTGGGGGCTATATGACAATCTGTGCTCATGGTAGAAGGATCTTAGGTGGACAATAACACTGCTGGCTTAATGTCAAGTTCTTTATTTAAACTCAGAAACCATACAATTTTTTTTTTCTCTTTGCTTTGCTTTCCAAGGGGATCGCTATTTCTATATAAATGATGAGTTGACTCAGGTTGAGTTCAAGTCCCATCAGTGGTTTGGAGCGACACTACGATCACACGGCAGCAACATTCTGGTAAGATTCTTCATTATTATTATTATAATTATAATTATAATTATAATTATTATTATTATTATTATTATTATTATTATTATTATTATTATCTAGAGCACTGGTTCCCAAACTGGAGATCGGGACCCTAAAGGGGGTTACAAAGCACTGAGTGTGGGTCCCAAGATGATTTCAGGACACAAAAAGATTAACTATTGACTATATTTAGTACCGTTCTTGATTGAAAACAGCTTATAATGTGAATAAAGGTCAGTTGCTAAGTAAATGATAATGAAATACATGTAGATCCATATTATTAAACCAGATTCTTTAAGTTTTTTATATTGAAATTATTATAAGAACCAAGCACTTTTTAAGATTGTGGTCCTAAATTGCGTGCATGCTCATTTTAGGGGTCACAGCCTGGAAAGTTTTTTTTTTTCATTGGTTTCAGTCACAAGGGCCATTTCCTTTTTTGGACACCATTTGGGGGATTTTTGATCATTAAAAATACAGCACACTGATGTTTTAAAGTGTTTATTGCTATGGCACTGAGCCGATTATGACACCACTGGGAACCAGAGTCTCAATTTCCAAAAGAGGCCTGTTTGACTGTATAGTGTTGCTCTAATAAGTTTATCAGAGGCAGCATAAAATCAAGTATTATTGGAATGCCCTAACTATCTTTATCTGTGACGTAGCACAGGTGTATATAAAAAAGAATTTGTCAATTCCATAAATAAGGAAATACCTTGAACAAAGATCAGTATGAAATGTTCTTTATTGAACACACATCGAAGTGCATCATTGTAAAGAGACAATGTTCCTAGACCAGGAGTGTCAAACTTCTTTGGAGCAGGGGCCAAACATGTCGTTGATCGGGGGCAAAAAATACTTAAAAATGTATATATATATATATTACAATTTAATGTATTTAATTTATGACTGTATAGCTTCTCCATATGTTGTAAGCTTCCAATTTTGCTCCCAAATTGTAGTTCTAACGTGTATAATTTAATTCACTAGGGATACACTATAATGGAAATTTGAATTGATAACAGATAATCCTTTTCAGAAGCCAATAATCAATAATCCATATGTTTCACCTGAGAAAAGGGAGAAAAACAAAACAAAACACAAAACAAAAACAACAATCAGAGTGAAAGTTATGGCCAGAAAACAAATTCCAAAAAGGATACAAGTGAATAATTACATACAAAAACAATAACTGTTGGTCTGCTCTCCAGACTCACCCCATGACTAAAAAATCGAAATAATGATGAAAACAGGCTTTTACTGAGGTTTATATTTGAGCTGGTGTCTTCTCAGTCCTCATCTGTTCAAACTGCACATCTTCATTAAATAAAAAATCGTTCTTTCTTTATATTTGGTTATTATATTTCTAGATTTGTAAAGAGGCCTTGTGTTTGACACGTGCCATGAATCGACATTCATGAGAATATATTTAAAAAGTAGCCAAAAGAGCCAGAGAACAACTGCAGTAGTTCATGGCTTATTACTTGTGCAAAGCACTCTGTGTCCAGATGCTTTTTGGGAGAAAAAACTCCAGTGTTTTACAATTCAAAATCTTCTTTGACGAGACTCTCAAGCTGTATACCGGTATATAAACATGAAGTAAATTGCTTTTTAGCACTGGTTCAAGACAGTTTTGAAAATGGGATTGTAATATCGAGATTTTGTTTTTAAGAAAAAAATTACTGATAAATTGCAAAACACTGATGTCACAGAATCCAAACAGTTAACACCAGATGATGCCATTGTCCAGCTGCAGTCATCATGTGCAAACTTTAGTCACATGTTCTAACCTCTGTCTTTGTTCAGAGTCTACAAAGGGCTCAGGTTGTGTCTCATGAGGTGTCTCTGTTCCAGGCCTGTGCTCCCAGGTATTACTGGAGAACCGAGCACGACATTCCCTTTGCAGATGTTACAGGAACCTGCTACCTCTCTGCAGACAGCCTCCGGTCCTTTGTGGAGTATGCCCCCTGCAGAACAGGTGAGCATGAAGCTGTAACTCTGTAAGAAGCAGCACACTATTGCACTGTGTAATATTTTCAGTACAAGTTATTTAGGGTGGACTAATAATCCCTTTTTATTTATGGCTTAATCTGGAGAAATGGAAAAATATCTTCATTTGGTGTGTGCATGTTCCAGTACGAAGCAGCTTTGATTCATTTAAAAGCAGTGTATGCAGCATGCAGCTTAGTGGTTTATAAAAGTGACAACTGCATAACTCAACATGGGTTGCTTTTAAAAACTCAAAGACTAAAGATTTAGAATCTCAAGAATTCCGTCTCTGAGCTTTAACTAAAGGAGGTTTGTCCAAGCTCGAATGAGGACATGATAGAAGTCAGGCTCTGGGGTTTTTCTAGTGAGAGAGAATCCTTTTATGTTTATTTAAACTGGTCTTAGTCACAGGATCTGCTTTTATATGTGGAGATCATCCTGCTTTCTGAATTATCTCAAGAACAAAACAAACAAACAAAAAGGAAAAAAACAAAACATACTTAGTTCCACTTTTGTTCTATGGAAAGCTGTTGTAATTGTGAAGAAATTAACATTGCAAAAATTGCTAGGAAATATATATAATTTGAGTGTTTGTATTAAGGAAAGTCAGATAAACCACTATAATATAAATTAGATGTTTCATTCAAAGATGTCCTTCCATGTCCCAATGAATGTTTTCGGATTTCTTCAACTTTCTCCGCTCCGATAAAGTAAAAAATGTACATAAACTGGTGTATTTCACAGACTCTGCAGTGTGGCATGCGTGAGCACGTTGTTAAGCTCATTGTTGCTGAGGCCATCATCTTCACACATGATGATAAGAGACAAATCTGTATTGAACTAAGTATCAGTTATTTTAGAAACATTGTTTTACCCATCTCTAAATTGTTCTATAAAGTACAGGAAAGTAAGAATTTATTTATTTAGAGCCTTCAGAGACATAGTCACAAAGCGCTTAATTTGAGACAATTTACATTCACTCCATGCACAATGGTGGTAATCGATTTGTGTAGAAACGGCTGCCCTTCGGGGAAGACTGACAAAAGCGTGGCTACACACATCTGTGCCAATGGACGCAGTCATGACTCATTGTAGCCTATTATACATGTTTTTTAGTGGTAGGGAAAAGCTGAACACCTGGAAACTGCTCGCAGAAAGGCCCATCTGCCCATTTGATATCAAGCTTTTCCAGATGGTAAAAGTTGCTTTACAGTTTTTTGTGTATAACATTTGTTGACTCCATACTTGGTGGTGGTAGCTACGTTAGCGAGGCCATTCACCCATTCTTGGCAATTGCACCGGTACATATTGAAGTGGTAGGGGAAACCGGAGTGCCTGGAGGAAACCTATGCAGGCATTGGGAGAACATGCAAAATCCACACAGAAAGGCCCCGTCCAGGTGGAAATCGAACCTGGGACCTTCTTGCTGTGAAACATAAGCGCTCACTGCTGTGCTGCTAAAGGGCTAACTGCTGCTCTGCCAGGTCTCCATTAAAACAACATTGACTGTACATTTCCCCTTGTTTTGCAGAGAGACATGGACCTGCTGGACAGGGCTATTGTCAGGGTGGATTTAGTGCAGACTTCACCAAGGTAAGAGAAACATTTGCTGTGCTAATCACATGATTATAGTCAATATTTGGGCTGAGGGCTCGGAGCAGAAGAGACAAGCTCCTCATCTGTGGCTGCTGTTGTGTTTCAGAATGGGAGGGTTGTGCTTGGAGGACCAGGCAGCTTTTACTGGCAAGGTGAGTGCACAGGAATGTCCAACACTGAGGACCATTAGCGGACACACTCCAATGGATTTGGTTGTGATAACACAGGAATACAGTCAATTTAGCCCGTCTTTAACATTCTTTACTGACTCTAATGCCTAAGTCGCTCTCTGTGTATCTGCCTGACCTCTGACCTCTGAACTGCTCGACCTCACAGTGGCCTTGTTTTTCTGCAGGCCAGCTGATCTCTGCCACCTCTGAGGAAATCATCAAGGCTTATTACCCGTCGTACTTCCTGCTGTTTGTGAACGGCCAGAAACAAACGGGACAAGTTCAGAGCAGCTACGACGACAGTTATCTCGGTGAGGAGACAAATATGCCTCATACACTGTATTTTAATAAAAAATCACAACATAGCATGCAACTTTTTCTAATATTAGTATTTTTTTTGTAATGTACACAATATATATCTTTTTTCTGCAGGATACTCTGTGGCTGCTGGTGAATTCAGTGGAGATGATGAGGAAGGTGAGGTTTACATTAAATCGTACACTTGTGCTTTTTTAATCTTCTTTTTTTAAATTGAAACCTTGCACAACCCTGCAAAAACTCAGCTCATATTGACACAACTTGACAGTTATTTTTACATTTCGACATATATCTCATTATATATATTAATTGCTATTTCACAAGTGTAAAGACAAATGCACTGATATTCATTTTCATATTTTTTA
>JAADKR020000022.1:9118144-9129955 GCA_011763505.2 Lythrypnus dalli | reverse complement strand
TTTTATCCTAAGAACCAATGATTTATAAAAGAAAATCATGAAAATTAACATGGTTGCCCAAACTTTCACACCCCACTCTATAAAGTGGGAGAAAATGCACTATATTTACTTATATATCCTATAAAATAATTGTTTTCTATGTATGCTTTGTATTTTTGAGACACACAATACTAAATGTACCTAATTTAAGCTTATATAAGTATTATTTTCAAGGTTATTAGAGTCCACCTCAAAGCTATAATGACGTAACACACCGAGTGCCATTGAATTAGATTGATCGAACATATTGGACACTGCTGTCTCTGTTTATATCGAAATTATAGTCTGGCCCAAAAGCAGGAAAGTAGCTCTGAACAATTACAGGGTCAGGGCATGGAAACATCTTTTTTAATGAGATGAGTCCATTGAGTCCGCAGTTTGATAGATCTATGTAGATGTAGCAGCAGTAATGAGAAGTATCTTTTGTATCTGTATCTTTACTCAAATACATGAACTTAGAGAACTTCTCCTTTTTAGCTTCAAAATACACATTTAGCACAAACTAATTCCTCCCACGCAGTTCATTTATAAGTACACATGAGTCATGTGGAGCTGGGAACTTCACCTCAGCCAGTGCAGCTTTGAGCAGTGCTAAAATTAAGTCAGCAAATGTTATTGTTGGCACTTTAGGAAGAGCTACATCCTCGTCTTGTGTTTCTTTGCCTCCTCTGTGCACAGCTGACGACGTGTGTGCGCTTGTGATGCTGGTGTGCGTGAGGTCTTCAGGCAGGTCCCACTGAGGCTTGAGGTGCTGAACAAGCTGCAGAGATGCACTGTGCACACGGGTGAAGTCAGCTGCCAAAACACAGGCAGAAACTCACAAAGATCTACTATATCAGACTGAAGCCCAGATTACATCATCTGTTCTTTCAGATATTTCTGATCTTTGGTGTAGGTGCAGAGGTGATGAGGATACGTGTTTAGAGTAGAGTGTTTGCAGTAAATAGAGTATTTAGAAAATGTTCGGCGTGGGCAACAGTGCAGCAGTTGGTAAGTGTTAATCAGTTCAGCTTACACTAAATCATCACATCAAATACTGATGATGTATATTCACTGGCTGATCCAGTGACAATGTAGCTGGTTTTCAGAGGTAAATTAATCCATCTGACAGTATCCATTTTAGAAACAAAGAATTGCATTTTTTTGTGTGCATAGTTCATGATTTTCACAGGATGTTAGATGAATGGGATGCAAACAGCTGATGCACTTTGGCATGGAGCACTGTGTGTTGAAATCACAGTTCTGTTCCAGTGCAAAGAAAGAACTGTTTGTGAACATTGTTTTTGCCTAGAGCGATTATTATGTATTTAATGTTGTCTACCAACTGGGGCATGACCACATTGCGATCCCTCCCTCCCTCCAGCAAAGAAAAACCATTCAGTGACAATAGCAAAACAGACCATCTGATTTTGATATGATTTTTTATACTATATTTCTATACTTCTGGTGCAGCCAAGGAAAATATTTAATCAACTTGTGGGTACATGTGCATTCAAATTTGCTTTGGAATATCTATTCATCCATAATTGAGTTACACTGCAGTTTTTAATAGTAGCTCAAACATGTTTAATTACTTTTGTGATATACTAAAAGTTACAGTATATATTAATTTACAATTTACAATGAAATATGCCAAGGCTATTTGCTCCCCTTAAGCTCTGTTTCCCAGGATTGTTTATCTTTACTCTTGATAGGTTTTGAGGGTTTCTAGCCTGTTTGCTTCTTTGTTTGTGCACTTCCGAGGCCTTTGGGGCAATTGTTGTGATGTCAGGCAATAGAAATAAAGATTGACTTGATCATGTTTGCACAAAGAAAGTAGTCCTTGTGTGTGGTCTATTTATACTTGCTTTTAGCTGCTTTGGGTATGCATTTGCAAAAAACAAAGTATACAAATTTCAGTTTGATGCATGGCAAAACAGTGGTTCTTGTATATCAAAGCAGGAAATGAACTCTGTCCTTAGCTTCACTTTGATTTATGATGATTGAGCTGTTTTGAATGCAGAAAAAGCCATTCTTACGCTCAGGTCTCGGGTCCCCAGACTCCGAAACTCGTGTCAAAAACGCTACAAATGACTTTGAACTCAGCACCAAAAGCACGTAACCTGAGCCTAATTTATCAAACGCGGTATGAAATTGAAGAGGAAGCCCTTTTAGCAAGTTATGAAGGGGTTAAAAGGGGTCCATATGTGCAGACCCCCTACATTTGTCAAAGCTCGAGAGGGCCTTAACGCTATAAGCCCCTTGAAGAGAGATGGACCGGACTCCGGGGCAGCGCGGGATATTGGAGAAAAAGCTCAGAGAAAAGGGGGTTACAATATGAAAGAGACAAAAAGCACAAAGGCTATTGGTGCTCTGTGGTGCGATTACTGGCTGACTGTGTAATGTGTTCCAGATGGGCTCCTACTTCGGCTACGCGGTGGCAGTCGCAGACATCAACAGCGACGGGTGAGTGAGGGACGGATGGGGACGCAGAGAGACAGAGATAAGAGGGAGAGGAGGGAGGTCAGCTTTTAGCAACAGCCAATGAAAACACAAGGATGACCTGAGAAGTAAGGTCATGGAGGAGACGTGGAAGTTTCTCACACTGAGATTATTCATTCAGCAGAAACTTCTTTTAAAAATTCCCCCCGGTCTAATAGTAGTTACTGGAACGGAACAACAGTTTCTGATGACTGGATTTGCTTTCACTTCCCTGTAGGTTCGAAATGTCATGTCCACTCAGAAGGTCTTTTATTCCATGAAGGTTCAGCTTAATGTAAATTCATATCAAAAGACAAGGAATGAAAATTGAATCTGAATTAATTTTGTTTGTTGAAGCTCTCAATCATATAGGACTTTTGTAGACATATTGTTCCAGTAGTCATCTGTACCTGGTTGCTTTTTAATTGAAGATGTCCTGTCTCTCATCCAAGAAGCTTGATCTGAGGAAGCTGTTTGGTTGCTATCTTTAGTAGGGTTAGAAAACTGCACCTGACAAAATGAAAACCTTTTCAACAATAGATTTGTTGTGGGATTCTGTTTCGATACAAAAGTAATGCTAACATTTTACAGATTGTTATACATTTGGTAATCCAAAATATTTTTTAATAGTGCATCATAAGAATATGCATATTGATATTAGTGCGTATTTGACCTTTTAGTAACCGGCTGTATCTATCCTGTTTAAATCAAAGGTCTGTTCCAGTGTAAAGAAAGATCTGTTTGTGAACATTGTTTTTGCCTAAAGCGATTATGATGTATTTAATGTTGTTACTAAATTCCTGAGCATGACGACATTGCATTCTCTCTGATTGCAGTTCTTTTCTGTATCTGAGTTTGTGAAACCATTCAATGACAACAGCAAAAAAAAAATCTCACTTTGATCTGATTTTCTATACTATATTACTATAATTCTGATGCAACCAATGAACATATTTAGTCACATCCAATATATTTGTGGGTGCATATACATTCAAATGTGTCTCTCTAGTGCTATACTGAGAGTGATGGCTATTATGAGTGTCAGATATTGAAGTTAAAGCTCAGAGAAAGGACATTTTGAAATAGAGAAAGTCCCAGGGAGACACACAAATGCTCTATGGTGGGATTCCTGTCTTTCTTTCCTCCAGCCTGGATGATGTGATTGTGGGGGCTCCTCTGTTCATGCGTCGGGGAGCGGCCGGACAGCTGGAGGAACTGGGCAAAGTCTACGTCTATCTCCAGAAAGGTCCCCTTCATCTGGAGCCCAGTGGCACCAACCCGGTGGGCTCTCAGGCCTTCAGCCGCTTCGGCACGTCCTTAGCTCCACTCGGTGACCTCAACCAAGATGGATTCAACGGTAGGTGATGGGGATACTACACACTTATTTAATTGTGAGTATTTTGCTTTGGACTTATATGGTTTTCATTTTCAGATATTGCTGTGGGCTGTCCGTTCGGTGGAGAGGACCAGCAGGGACTGGTGTTTATCTACAATGGTTGTGAAAAGGGCTTGGAGGACACGCCCACTCAGACTCTCTCAGGTCAATGGGCTTCCAGCTCATTTCCAGCAGGTTTTGGCTTTGCGCTTCGCAGCAACAAGGACGTGGATCAAAATGGCTATCCAGGTTTGAAGTACTACCCACAGTATTTTGACCTAAACCTCAGTGGCTCTATTGTGATTATTCTCTCTACCCTTGCGCAGACTTGCTTGTTGGAGCTTTTGGGGCTGACAGAGCCGTATTATACAGGTGAGCTCGTTTACGAATAGCATCTGCTTGATCTTTTAGTTGTACTGTATGACTTAAGGCTGCACAATATTTGATTGCCATTATAATTATTGTTTAATTGACACAATAAAGCCAACTTAAAGGAGAACCCTGAGGCTAGGCTCCTGAGGTATGTAAAGGACAAGGACCGGAAAGGGCATACATGAGGCCATACTATTGTGCTAAATCAGAGATCATCCATCTGATATAAAACATTTTCCATTACTTTACTTTATTTATTTGAAACAGGGAAAGTGCACATTATACATTATCCTGAAACAGGAGAAATGCATTATGCCAGGCTATAGCACAAGTGCTAGTTTCCACCTGTAGTGCCCAGACAGGCTGATGGAAACAATAATATGGGGACATTACAATTATATTACATTTTTAAAAACTAACAACATTAAACCTTCCCCAAATTCCCCAAACATTGTGAAACACACATCACTGTTTGCAAAAGGTTCAGTTTTAGGTATCATTTTCCCAGTTATCTTCTATTTTAGCCTGGTTTTGGGCCTAATTTAGGATTTTGTAAGCCACATTTTGACACAATTTGATGAAGAAACTAATTGCTTTGGATCTTTGTTTCAAATCATTGCATTATGGATTGATTGACATAAACTTTATTGATGCCAAAAAAATATATACACTCTTTCACACAGCACACTAAATAAGTTGTTAAAGTACAATAAAAAAGCCCAATTTCAAATCTGTATTGAATCAGTTTTGTAAAATATTGTAAAAATACTCAAGGCAGCTATTGAAAATTATAGTATGTATTTAATGTATCTTCTTTGTTTTTCTTCAGAGCACGTCCCATTGTGAGCGCCAGTGCAAACCTGACTGTGCACCCGACCATGTTCGTCCCTGAGGACAAAGCCTGTGTCCTGATCAGTGGAGACAAGACTGCTCCTGTGTCATGGTACTGCAACTCTTATAATGAATAATACAAATATAATATAAGAAATTGTTCAACAAAATTATTAAGAATGAATCTAGATTGTATTTGTACTGATCACATAAGGTATTGATTTCTTATGTGATAAGAAAAACAATAATATATGGCTAAGTAACCCTACATTTAGTAGTTTGGTTGGTGCTTTTTATTAAAAACTTGAATATGTGACAAAATATAGCTTATTATTGTATGTCAGCAGTGAATTCACCCAGCGACTGAAAATACATCACATTCTTTCAAAATCATATAATAGCAAGTTCCATCACATAAAACGGATAAAGGGAAGATGCTTATGAAAACAGATTATTTTTCCATGTTGATCTTATCCCATCCCTCCTTTTCCATGTTGTAAAAGCTTACTGATTTAGTATGCTCCTAAATTTATACAAGGAGGTCCTGTTTTGAGGTTTATTGCTGTTCTGGCTGCCGTGGAAACAAAGAAGAAATAGGAAGGATGTAGTTGGAAAAGCGTCGTGTATGGGGACGGAGATTCTCACTGAAAGGTTGGAAAATGTTTGTAAGTTTCTCTGTGGCTTCATGCAGGGCTGACGCACTTTGAGGTGCAGTGGCCTTCATGGCATTTATTAAAGACTTGGGTTTGGAGGTTCTGTAAAGGCTGGTACTGTATGTTCAGATGCACGGGCAAAGTGTGTTTGAAGTAAGGATTGAAATGGCAAATGTATTTATGAACTTTATCCTTTACTTATGAGCAGGGTTTCCTCGAAAAAGCTTTATGTCTGACTGGATTAAAGTTTTAAATGTCATTAGAAAGCATTCAATTGGATTTTGACAGGCTTTTAATCTAATGTTTTTTTTTGTTGAAAATGATGAGCTCAATTCCACAAGTTCACTGAAAATACTTTTTTTTTGGCCAAAACATGGAACTTCTTCAAAGGCTGAGTCTGACTATGTCCCATACCTGTATGTTTGAACTCCCCCCTGTTTTTATTGATCTTCTTCTAATTTTCAACATTATTGTGTGTTGACTTTTTTCCTCAAATGCTGCCCGTTTCCCATTTACTTCCTAGATATCCACGTTTTCCCACATTAATAAAACTATTAATAATCTTTTCATCTGAAAATGCATACATTTGTAATATTTGTGAAATTAAAAAAATATATCTGGGTATTAAGATTATATTTAAAACATATTGAGATCATTTACCATTTACTATGCACTAAACCATATGTTCTTGAATAACATACAAGTTGCAAATAACATGAACCATACTGAAAGACAATTCATTTGAGTAGATATTTTCAAGTATTACTAAGAAAGTAAGAAAAAACTCAAATTGATGTAGAAAATAAATATTCATCACAAACATTGATGGTAATTTATTCAATAATTAGTTAATATAATATTATTGTGACAGGCCTATCTGTGCCGTAAATATAAACAAATAGACTGAGCATATTAGAGCAACATGGAGTGCAAAGAAAGAATACATTTGTAAAATTACTTTTTCTGTCTTTGTAATGGCTGAAAGATGAGTCACACTAGGGTTGTGCTCAATATATCGCATTGGCAATACCATTACTGAGAGCTTGATTTATGCAATCGTATTGAGAAAAATTGAGACCATTTACCATTATTATATTAAAAACAATTGAATGTGACTTTCTACTATCTGCACAAACATTATTATGTTAGTTAGTTGTATATTTTCTTTTCCTCTGTGAGACCTTTATACTCTAAATCCTGCCATGTAAAAAGGGGAAAATCCCAAGTGAAGTCGTTTTTCATGGATAGAGACACACATTGTGAGACTAAGAGAAATAATTAGTCATGTTTAAATGCTAATGCAAACTTCATAATTGCACACAGGTTCATGCACTAAACATTGGCCTATTCTTGTGCTTATAAAATGACAATCGCGAGAAAAAATAATGCAAAAAATGTAATGAGCGATGCAAATAAATAATAACTTGTTTTGATTTTCTGCATTGTTTTGTAAAAGCTCATGTGTATGTTCTTGTGCAGTGTGAGCATCAGTTTCTGCCTGCTGGCGAATGGGAAGCACCTCCCCTCTCGTCTAGGTGAGACACACACACAATCACTCACGCACACATGGTCCCCATTACACTGCTTTCTTTGTGTGGCCACAAGTATGTTGGACTTCACTGCGGTCAATTTGGAGGCTCACATCAAGATAAAAGTACAATCGTGTAAATAGAGGCCAACGTGCTGCACTAGTTTACTTGAGTTAAAAAATGCCTATGTTTTGTTGTTTTACTGTTTCACTGTAGGAGGAAGTTCTTAAGCTGTCATCTGTACTGGGTTGTGTTCATGCTGAGGATGCAGCTAATGGTTTGAATACATACCAATCTAATGTTTGGAGCGGAGGGGTTTGTTATTTGCACCGCCCACCTTTGTTCTTTAAAGCTCAGCTCCGCTTGTTGAATACTAATAATAATACAGGGTTAGACCCTTCTCTACTAGACTGGTATTCTGCCTGTTGCTAAAATTATTAAAGAATTATTTGCTGACTAGGCAATACATCGAGTACAGGGGATCTCCAACTAAAACTGCTCAAGGTTCACAAACTTTACTTTCTTCTCTGTTTGGGCTCCAATTTCAGGAATATGCATAATTGAAATTAGCAGTGTTTAATATTAGCTCTTATTTAATAATGCATTTGTTTAATACAGCACTTTTTTCAGATGCACAAACTTATTTTAAAAGCAATACAAAAAAATAATTTAAAAAGTAATGAAAAAAATAAATAAAATAATAATAAACAATTAAATAAATAAAATAAACATTATAAACATTATATAACAAATCAATAAAAATAAGAACATTAAAATAATAATACATAATTAACATAAATAACAAATATTAATAATAATAAATACAAAATAACAATACTAATACATAAATAAATAAAATAAAACAATACATTTAGCTAATTTAACTTATTTTGGTAGGGTTAATTCCATAGCCTTTAATATTATGTATCTTAAAGGATCAAAAATGCTTTGGGGTCCAGACTAGAGCCCCTTGAAATCCGGATTTGTACACATGTCCACCATTTGGGGACACCTGATCTCGAACATATGACATATTAAAAACTTGTATTTATAATGGGAAATGTGTGTATGATTGAGAACTTACAAAATGTACGTTCATCTGCATGTTCAAGGTCAAATATGTACTTCGACCTTTGACATGCAGGCTCTATACAGGAAAGTCTCTCCTGGTGTGGGAGGAAAATTCTTGTGAGGCGAGAGTGCACATATGATGCTATGCCTGTTTCTGTAGGATTTCTTGTGGAGGTCCAGCTGGATAACGTGAAGCTAAGCCAGAAAGAATCGACCAGGAGGACTCTGTTTTTGGACAGTCATCAGCCGAGTTTAGTGAAGAACGTCAGCCTGGAGACCAACGGAGGCAGTGTGTGCTTCGAGTCAAAAGTCTTCCTCCTGGTCAGTCTGAATCCTGCCTGAATGGTAACCTCTGTGTGCTCTTCTCTCTTTTTGCTTACATATGAGTGTTTTCATTTAGAAAGTTAATGTCAGTGTTCTCCTACTCATCCACCAGCCTTTATGTTGTAGGTGCAAAGAAAGAAAATATCAATTCACCTGCGTGCACCCCAAAAAAATGAAATACTTAAAAACAAGGGGTTAGATGAAGGGGTATATCTCTATCCCTATGAATTGAGACAACCCTCTTTTTCTCGTGAACATGCAAATCGGATGGGGCAAAGGAGTAGAATTGAGATACAGCCCAAGTGTTGTCTTCTGCACCTGTCGTCTTACACTCCAGATGAAGTCAATTTTCTAGTCAAAATGACAGAGGCCCACAGTCATTTCCTAATAGACTCGGGTTAAAGTGGTTCTTTGATGTGCTTCTTTGAGTGGCACCTTTGACCAAACTCTGAAGTCCAACTAACACTGTCTGATCTGTGCTGACCTTGTAAAAGTTTATAGTGCACCTGCTTAATAGCACTATAGTATAGGAAATTAAGCCTTAAGTTGATTTTACCTTGTGTTTTCAGAATGAGGGGGAGTTTCGGGACAAGCTTTCTCCTATTTACATCAGCCTGAACTTCAGTCTGGACCCTCAAGTCCCTGTGGACGGACACGGGCTGAGACCAGTCCTGGACTACCACAATGAGGCACTCATACAGCAGCAGGTCTGTTCTGGGATGGGGTGCACTGGGATTTGGATGGGACACTGGCTAAATATTATAGTGTGGCTGTACAGTGTACATTTATTAATCTGCATACAGTAAATCAACTTTTACTTCTCAAGGAAAATAGCCATAATTTGAGTTCATGTTCATTGTAACTTTTTCAATTTACTAACTGTTTTGTTTTCTCAGGACTTTAGAGTCAGGCTCATTTTTTTGTTTAATGGTCGTGACTGTATCCTACACAAACTTAAATACTCTATTGTTCCACTTTACTTTAGAGCATGGTTTTAAACGTTAAGTTTGGATAACAAGGAAGATGTGTTCTTACAAGACAATATCAACCACATTTCCTATAGTTAGAGTTTAAAGGTGCACTATGGAACCTTTTAGACAAAATAAACATTAGTGATAATATTAGTGATTATTTGATCTTCCAGTGACCCAGCAGCTATGAGTGGTTATCATATTGTCTTTATTTTCCATCACAGTGGCCTTTATGATGTTCCAGGATCAGTTTTCTTCTCTTGTGCCGGACCCTCTCCATGAACAAAGTTAATAAGAAACCTTAGAAATCAACTGATAGAGACCATTATGATGGAAAGTGAAGGTGCCATACTAACCACCCATAGCCCTTGATATCTCTAATATCAAGTCTTTTTTTCATTTTGTTTATTTTAAGACTAAAAACATCCACAGTGTACCTTTCTAGTTGCTATACTCACAATCTGATGAATGAAATGACATGTAATTACTATAATTACAATGTTGTTACACTTTAAGGCATTATGCTATTTCTATCGCCATGCCTTTAAAATAACGTTAAACCCAATTCATTTTACACAGCAGAAATGAGCTGGACTTTCCCTTTATTTGGCAAAGACAAAGATAAAACCTGTGCCTCTTGACAGCATTTTACAACGAAATCCTCAGTCTCAACATCTTTGAACAGATCTGAGACTTGACTTAGGGACTCTCCTTTTATTTCTTGTTTGTGAGCCGTATCAAAAGTCCCAGAGTTTATCTGTGTGCAAACTTGTGAAGCCTGCCTATGTATTACAATGCCACACCAAACATGACCACACCGTTTACAGGGCTCCCTTGTATTGCGTGTCTGTTGTGAGCAGATGTTCTCCACTGTAATTACGGCAGGAGAAACAGGGCTCCAGACACAGCATTCACACAACGCTTTACTCCCTATTTACATATATTACATTCATATATTTGTTCATTTTCTGCAAGAGCTTGACTTGAAATGTGAGGTGACAGGCAGCCATTTTCTTATTGACATCCAAATTGTGGATTCTCTTTTAAGTGTTGATCCCAGCTGCTTAGAGGTTGTAGGTCAGGCCTCTGAGACCAGATGGTGATTACTGTGTTTTGGGCTTTTTTCTCTTCCATAAGGAGAGTTTATGGAGCTCTGGCAAGTCATGGCTGTGCAAAAACACAAGGCAGGACTGACAGCTCCAGTGGGTGTGCCGGTGGCTCTCAGCACATCTGGTTGTGGTTTGTTTATGTGCGTTGCCCATGGTTCTTGTGCACTGCAGGAGCCTCAATCTGGTGTGTGCACATTTATGTGAATGACAGGAGGTGATGGCTCTCAGTGCACACATCGTGTGGATGGAACTGTGCATGTGAAGGCAGGGCTCCCTCAGCAAGATACTCCAAAGCTTCTCATTTTATGAACTACCCAGGAGTCCCCATGCTGTTGTCAAAGTGTTTTCACCTGCTGAATGTCATTATTTAATGTTCTGCTATATTTTGGTTGGTTTATATTTCTTTTGGATTCTATTTTTATGTATATATTTTTTTAATCCTTATATTAAAAAAAAATAATTTAATTATATTATTGTATTTTATTTTATTTATATCTTGTTTTATTACTATATTTTTATATTTACATTTTTTTATTTCATGTCTTTATTTTTATTTTATGTTCTGTTGGTTTTTTTCCCAAATATTAAAGATTACAAGCATGTTTTTGTTTTAGCACTGACATTTGTAAAATTGGACTCACCTTGAAGCTTTTATTTATATCTTCTACAGTCAGTTGTGTAAATGTTGCTTGTGATACTACTGAATTTAACTGACAGTTATTTGTTGCCAGTGGAGCTTTATTTCTATAATACTCCACAGAATAGTTTCCATATACTGACATGTACAGATTTATTTTGCAAGGCACACTGCCATTTTGACATTCACTGATGTTGAATCAGAATCGATTTTATTGCATTGTCATTGAAGTTACATTCACATATTGGGAATTGTATGTATTGTATTTTTTAGTTCAATTGTGCAACATGAAACATAAACTAGTAAGAGGGGCATGGAAATAATAGAATAAACGAGAGTAAAACAACAACAACAACAATATATTTTACAAATGTACAATAATGCAATAGTACAAATGGCAGGTAAGAGGTTATTCACTGTTCATGAGTCTGACAGCAGCA
>JAADKR020000022.1:9021300-9036906 GCA_011763505.2 Lythrypnus dalli | reverse complement strand
GACACTCCGAGCTTGTAGTTTTTTATGCTGTTGTTATGTAAGATGGCAGCAGACGAGAAGATCTCTTTAATGTAGCCCTAGACTGTTTTAAAAATAAAAATAAGCCCTGTTCTTCCTCGTCTAATTTTTGTTGCACTGCAAACGTCATCAGGTAAAACTGATACGATAGGCTAATGGTGCATTCCATGCGACATGCGACTGGTAACTGGGAAACTTCTGACTTACAACTGAGAAAAGTGCATTGACTCGCCACTCAAACTGGAAATTATGAGGAAAAGTCCACATAACATTTTGTTAGCTCCTGTTATAGCATTAGCCGTTGTATTTATGTATGTGAGTTTATTGAGCTATAACACTATGAGGTCGGATCTCGTCATTTTCAAGTGGGAAAAATTGCAGTTACCAGTCGCCTGGAACGCACCGTAAGAGTTACATACAGACGCTGATGACAGACACTTGTATCGTCCGGTGTTAACCAGGCTAGTACAACAGAACAAAGAGTATTTAAGCATTATTATAGTGACAACAAAAGTGGGTAATAGACCTATTCCATGACCTGAAATAGAATCAGGAAAAGGCAATGTACAAATTGTCTGATGTCTGCCAGTGCGATTCTTGATAGCTATGTGTCCTCTCTGCAGGCCATCTTGTCCCACATGAGAGTGGAATGCAAGTGCCACGGCGTGTCCGGCTCCTGCGAGGTCAAGACCTGCTGGAAAGCCATGCCCCCATTCCGAAAAGTGGGAAACATCATCAAAGAGAAGTTCGACGGGGCCACTGAGGTGGAGCAGCGCAAAGCGGGCTCCACAAAAGTCCTAGTGCCGAGGAACTCCCAGTTCAAGCCTCACACGGACGAGGACCTGGTCTACCTCGACCCCAGTCCCGACTTCTGTGACTTTGACCCGCGCACGCCGGGCATGCTGGGAACTGTGGGCCGCCAGTGCAACAGAACGTCCAAAGCCATCGACGGCTGTGAACTCATGTGCTGTGGGCGGGGCTTCCAGACTCAGGAGGTGGAGGTGGTGGACAGGTGCAGCTGTAAGTTCCACTGGTGCTGCTACGTCAAATGTAAACAGTGTCGCAGAACGGTGGAGGTGCACACGTGTCGGTGATAGAAGGAGACAGTGTTCGTGAGCAAACCAAACGCCACATAGCCCCGCCCCTGTACGGCCAAAGGGAGCAGGAAGCATGTGTGAAGCTGCACTCGCCCTCTGCACAGACCAGACTAGACCAGGCCTTTCGCACGGCCTGGGATCGCATGTGGTTTGTCTGACGCAACTCGAACATTGTTTCTCTTGAGCTTCACTCATGTTGTGTCTTCCACCACTCTCACATCGATGTGTCATTGATGATGCTACATATTTTTGTATTGTTTAACTTATTTGTGGAGAGTGAGAAAGGACGCAGACACACGGCCCTGATAAGAGAGAGACAGAACATGAGGGGGGGAGGTATGAGAGGAGGGTCTGCTGCCCTCTGTACTTGCTGCTGCTTTGGGAAACTATGAGAATGGGATGTTCAAAAGGGAACACTGAGTCTGGACCATTCGGGCTCTGACGACGAGGAGCAACGTTCGCACAGGAACTGAAGGCGAGTTGCTTCCAGTTTCACGACTGACTGATGAATGAGTTTGTTCAAGCGTTTATGTTTTGTCCCATTTGCCCTGATGCTGCTCCATGTTTTCATACACAGACACACAAGGTTAGCGTCTAAACCTGATACAAACGGCCACAACTCCAAGACATATAATCTCATATGTACAAATCAAATACAACTTTTGTTAAAATAGACATTGGTGGTCACACACAAAGCTTGTCTTTAGATCAAAATTAGACGCTTTGATGCTTCTCGAAACAACAAATAACATGAAGCATTTTGCAAGACGTGTTAGGATGACGTAAGGCTGAACATTCAGAAAAAATAGATCGGGTACAAAATGGGTTCTGGACAGTTTTTTGCCAGGTTAATAGACACTGATGACTACTGGCTCTTGAGTTCAGATAAAGTTTTGAATCTGGTGTCAACCTCCTTGCACAATTGCCGTCTTATTTTAAGATTTTGGGGAAAAAAGAAAAAAAAAAGAAATATCTAAAGGTGCCAACACACCACATGTGACTAAACGGCCAAGATGCCTGTAGTTAGATGCTTGTCCATTATGAAGTCTTGGGAAAATTTGTGTGTCAAATTGTCCTGGACGCCTCGCCTTCAGCCCTTTCTGCACTTCCTCTCAATAAATACATTGTTTAGTTCACAGAAAACTATGTCGGGCACATTTGGCTAACGCTTAGCTAAAAGGTTCTGTGGAAAAAGTTTTGATCATTTACCCGGAACTCCGGGCTCTTTGCTTACTTGCCTCAAAGCAAAGTCCTTTGTTATTCTTGTTTATACAATGCCTACTCTGCACAGACAGCCACGATCAGTTTGTCCTAAATGTCAACATCTCAACTACATACAGTAGGTCGTAGCTACGTCCTACGTCTGGAGAAAAGCTCCTGATTGGTTAATGTCCACGTTTTCGACGTTTCCCAACTCCTGTGTCTGCAGCTCCGGACATTTAGACACCAAGGAAGAGCAGCGCCGGACGAAGGAAAAGCATCGGAAGTGCAGTGTCAAACTCCTCTACCGCTACTCTGCTGGACATCGCGAGGTCCAGAGCCAGAGCCCACCATGGACTTTACATGGAAACACGTCGAATTAACGCATTTGGTGTGTGGGCAGATTTAGAGATGGTTGTGAAGGCTCACAGTTCACAGTCCAGTTGGTATTCATCGTAGACAAGCTTAAATTGTTCACTGAGGTAATTTTGTTTCTATCTACACAATAATTTCTTCATTGTTCCTGACCACAAGAGTAAAGAAGAATTTTCTGTAAATAGAAACAAAAGTTTGCTGCAGTGCTGGGGGTAGAATTAAATTAAAGCTGACGATATCACAAATGTTTGGACCTATCAAATGAATGCATAATGATAACGTTCAACCTTTGTTCAGAGATTTTTTTTTTCCTCAAAACAGTGAAACACTCTTTGCGTTTGCCTATACATCACATTCTAGAACATTTACCCCAACTTTATCCTCAAATCACAAAGTTAAGCTAAAGAAAGCGATTGCAAAAACAATCCCACATAAACTGAAACTTAACTATGCACATTCAGATTGACTGTCCACTTCCTCAAATCTCTGCAGCTTAAACATAAGTAAACATAGATGTGCATGAGGAAGGTCTTTAAGGGCCTGAGCAGAGCATGACGACTGAAGCACTTTGTCTCCGAGCGCACATACAACAGAGCCCCGCCCCCACAGATCCACACACACGTAATGGGACTGCATTGTTTTCCTGAGCTAACCTGTACCACCATCATAAACCATTGTACCATTATAGTCATACTGTAGAACTGTATACACTGAAGACTATACTGCCTATGAATGTACGTTGGAATATATGCTGTGTCGAGATAAACTGTTGTTGTCACACTCTGTCTGTTTGTGTTGGTGATTGTGGAGGAGGCAATGGGGTCAATCTATGAACGTTCATGTGTGTTTATATTATCACCACCTTTTTTTATACACTGAGATTTATTTAACTACATTTTTAGCAATTGAATTATCTGAATTGAAAGCTTTTTCAACATCGTATTGCCAAAAAAAAAAAAATCAATAAAAAATGAAAAATCCATGTCAATATATATATATATATATATAATTGAAAAAACAAATGTTTGTAAAAGTTATTCACTGTAAAATATAACAGTATAATAAAAGAGCATGTTTTAAAACTTAGTGGTTTAAAAATTGATGTAAAAATATTCCTCCCATCTATAAACTTCCCATGGCAGGTTATAGATGGGAGGTGAATGTAGAAGTTTGAAGCAGTAAAAAAATAAACAGTGTTTTTTATTTTATTTACATTGAATATTTTTATACCAAATGTTAAACCACTGAGTTAAAGAATGCTATTTTATCACACAGATATATTTTACAGTGAATTTTTAAGCAGTTTTCTACACTAACTTTTTTTTTTTTTTTACATTGAATTTTGAACAGTTTTTTGTTTGTTTGTTTTTTTACATTGAATTTTAAAACACCAGTGTTTCTTTTTCATTGAACTTTTTTGTCAATTTGAAAAAAAAAATATTCGGTTCACATAAATCAAATGCTAAAAATGTAAAAAAAATAAAATAAAAGCAGTGATAATAAAAGCACAAATTAACCTTGATAGCAATCCCAGTCTCTCGAGTATTTAATCAAGTTAAACAATTTAATCAAATGCATTAACTGTGATTTTCTCTTGCCAAACACACAGTATCCTATCAATGTGTCCAATTTGTTTTAAAGTGAGGTACAAGTTAAATCAAAGGCAGAACAAAAATGTCAGTTACACCCAGAGATAACTATAATAAATTGCCAAAAGAAATATAAAAACAAAAGGCCAGGCAATCTACTAAATTAAAATGTGTTACAATTTGTTATGTCAGTCGTGTTTGTGAGATAATTTCAGGGATTGTCAGAACATATGGGAGACTTATTTTCTATGTAGTTTGAATGGAAAATGCAATGCAAGTGATTGTTTTACCGGGAGTAGAAACTAAAAGAGGGTGTGCATCACTGATACATTTAAAGGTACACTGTGGAATGGATTTTTTAGGCGGAAAAGTAAAGGTGCTATGCTAACCACTCATAGCCCCTGGGTCACTAAAAGGTCAAATTCACACTAATATCAAGGTTTTTTTTTTGGTTAGTTTTTTACCTAAAAAGTTTCATACTGTTCCTTTATAGAAATCCAAATGAATGATAGTAAATGTCCTCATCTAGGGTCCTCCTTTATACCCTTGACATCCATAAAAAAAAATTATGCTTCGTACATTACTGAAAGAACTATATGAATTCGACGTAGCATGAGATTCCCACGGCAACAGGACGTGGGCTTGTGTTTGGGGAGAAGAGCTCGAAAGGCTGAAGAGGAGAAACAAGTTAGGAACACTGGGCTGAAAAGTGGGATTACAACGAAATGCAGACCACATGGCACAGGCTTTTTCTGTGCCTATCAATATCATTGTGCCCCCTGCTCCAGCGCAGTAATATCTTTGACTTACACCCGTCCACAGAGGATCTGCGCTTAATCAGGGCCCCGAGCCGGGCCCAGTGAGGTGGGTGCTATGGGTGCCCCTGGAACCTCTACAGGGACTTTGCGGTCGGCCTCGACTGCGGTCAAGAAGAGTGACTGACAGCAGCTCAAAATTAAATTACACCAAATAGCAGACTGGGAACTTATATTTACATGAGTCTTGAAAAAATGTAATATCCAGTTTTGTTCATTGCCAATAAATAATGCATTTATTCAAATAGCTGAAGGACTAGGTGTATGGATTGTTATTGTGCACTGCCAATGAGAGCCCACAAAAACTCCCCTGTAGAATACTGCCCCCGTTTGGAGGAGAGGGGCATTAACTCCATGGTACAGCGGTGTGAAAAGGTTTGGACACCCCTGATAATATTCAGGATTTTCCTTTATAAATCAATGGCTGCTTGGACCAGAAATTCCAGTTAAATATATCATGTAGCAGACAAAAACAGTGATATTTGAGAACTGAAATTAAGTTTATAAGATTAACAGAAAGTGTGCTGTAATTATAACAAAATTAGGTATATACCTAAATTTGTGCACCCATGTCATTTTATTGATTTGAATATTTTTAGCTCTAATTTTTGGAACACAAACTTGGTTTGGTAAGCTCATGACCCTTGACCTCCATACACAGGTGTTACCAATCATGTGAAGGGGTATTTAAGGCCAATTGCATGTTTTTCTCCTGTTTGCGTCTTCTCTGAAAAGTAGTGATATGGGAGCCTCAAAATAACTCTCAAATGACCTGAAAACAAAGAATGTTCAAGTGGCAGGACAAGAAAAATCTCAGATAAGCAGCGAAGAAGGATGGAAAGAACAATCACAGGCAAAACACAGACAAGCTCCAAAGTCCTACAACATCATCTTGCTGCAGATGGTGTCACTGTGCATTGTTCAAATATTCAGTGCACTCTGCACAAAAGGCTTCTTCTGCATTACTCTCACTTGCAGCATGCATGTGAGAGTAATGCAGAAGAAGCCTTTTCTGCCACATGGCACAAACAGAGTAACTTGCAACATTCTTTGTGGATGTATTTTTTATTAAAATACTGAGTGAACAGACAAATAATAAATGGTGTTAGCTCTATCCTCACACCTGTCAACAGTCAGCCTCGCTCTCTCTCTCTCTCTCTCTCTCTCTGAGTGCTAAAAGCTAAAAGCATGACTGTCACCTGTCCATAAATCACACACAGGCTTGTCCGTCTACAGCTCATGGTGGACCTCAGGTGATGGTGCATACCTGACATGGCTGCCTGTGGAGTGTGTGGTTATGCAGTACATGGGGTTAACTTGTGCTCTTCTCTGAGATCCTAATACCACTGTCTCACTGAGAGCAGGGGGAGGCGGCTTTAGCCTCAGGCCCAGCCCTCCCAGGCCTCTCACAAACTCCCAGATCTCCTCAGCATACTTCTCATATTAAAAGAAAACAAGTTACTCAAGTGAGACAGATGGTTTGTGTTTGTAATGACAGTTCTCCCTCGTCTGTTTGGGCTTTTCACTGGTGTCTCTGATGTTTTGGTCCATTGTTGATGTGGGGGCATCATCAGAACAGCATCACCTCAGGATAAGGACATTTACAGTCAGTCACAGCAAGAAGCAAGAGTAGACAACATGTTTACCCAAGTAAGAGTAATGTTCCTCCCATGGACTCACCACCTGCGAGCCATGAGGGGCTGATACACTGTGTATTGGACATCTTGGACTGCTGCGCGACCCAGAAATGGACTAAGCGGAAGAAGATAGATGGATGGAGAGTAATGTTACTTTCAAATAGTAAAAGTAAAATGTAGTGACCAAAATTGTTACTCAAGTAAAAGTTAAAAAGTGCTACTTGTGTACTGTGAGTAACTGTTATAATAAAATTATGGGAAACAAAACATGAGATAATGTCAGAATCCTAATATTTCAAAAGAAATGTCGAATAAAAATATATAAAAAATGTATTCTGAAGAATACATACAGAACTGAAACTAAGTCGATATTTTATGACAATGTGAAGCTTTTGCCTTTTACAGATTTACTCACAGTCCAAAAAAAAAAACTATTTGTTTTGCTCAGAGAAGAGTACAGAGACTTCACCTTAATACTCAAGTAGAAGTAAAAAGGAACATGTGATAAAACTACTTCATGAAATAGGGGACTTTTAGAAAAGTGACATAAAAAACCATAAAATACTTAATATGTGATCTTTACTGTGCACCTTTTTATGTGTGTTTTTGGCACAGTAGATTGGTAGAATAATGCCGTGAAGCTACAGTTTAATAAAGAAGTTCCATTTTTTTTAATTTTCTAAAATGATAGTAATATAGAGGAAGAGGGAAAGTTCTTCAAATAAGAAAGAGGATCTGGAAAGTCTATACTGTACCCATGTATGTTCAGTACATTTTAGTCAAAATTGTAAATAGTTCTTTATTTTAAAATATATATATATATTTTACCAGAACATAAACAATGTTCTGGTTAAAAAAAAAAAGAAAAAAAAAGAAAAATCGTTTATAACAAAGGCTAATGAAAATCAAAATTCAAAGATATCATGCAATAAATTCGGCATGATATATACATTATTTGAGTGTTTGAATAAAATGCAGCCTAATTTCTCCAAGTATAATGATTGTGCCATAATGATCATCATATTTGAGTAATTATTTTGGTTGGTTCTAAAGAGTACTTGAATACAATGTTAAGCTACAAAGCAGTCACAGTGTGGGAGGCAAACCAGACAACTCCCTGTAATTGTTGCAGAATAAATGATACGCCCTGTTTACATTAGCAGCGTAAATTCAAGGCTTTTGTCAACACCAAACACTCACTCAAATGCTACATTTTGATGTTTTGCTCATATTGTGTTGTCTGCTCAGAGCCCCAACATTCCATCGACTTCAACTCCAATCTTTTTTTTTCTTTTTTGCCTTGCCGTGAGCAAATTTTTACATAACAACACTTGCAGAGAGGAACTTATGTACACTGTAAAATCCAATTGTATCTATTACTTGAGATCCCTTATTAATCACTATGGGTTTACTAAGACTATGACACACTTAAAACAATTCATGAGTATGGACTACAAGCTAGAATTCCAGTTACTGTAGATTTGGCCAATTATTTTTGGAAGGGGAAGTTGATTGTCGAGTAGTTGTAACTTACAAAAGGACCTTTTTAGCTTGGCCTGTTGTCGTATGAACAAGGACATTTAAGTAAACCATACAAATACAACAACATATATATATGTTAAAAAAAACAGTACACACTGTAAAAGTAGTGTGTAAACCCAATGCACTTATTATTTCAAGTAATGCCAACTATAAAAGCTTAGTTGTATTAAGAAGGCGTTCTCTGTATCAGACACTTACATCTTTTCTTACTAGATATTTTTGAATTGACTTGCTTTGGTTACTTGAAATACAGTACATAGGCTAAACATCGGCCAGTGCTTTTTTCTTTTTTTTTTGTGTGTGTGTGTTGTTGATATTGTTTGGTTTACTTGAATGTCCTTGTTCAGAGAGCCCAAGCAACATAAGCTAAAACTTACTTTTGTAAGTTACTACTACTAGACAATCATGTTCCCTTTAAAAATATAATTGGCCAAATATCACTAGACTTTAAGCCGTGTAATCCATACTCACAATTTGCAAGCAATGGATACAATTGGATTTTACAGCACAGGCCGGTGTTTAGCCGATGTATTTCAAGTAATCAGAACAAGCCAAAAATATCCAGTAAGAAAACTGGTCTGGTAAGTGTCTGATACTGTGAACGACTTCTAAGTACAACAAACCTTTTATAGTTGTCATTACTTGGAATAATAACTGCAGTTGGTTTACAAACGATTTTTACAGTGTGGATAGTTAGTTGCCAAGATTATGTTGTAGCATGATGAAAGAAAATCACTTTGCAAATTGTGTTTTGAACATTCTGAACAAAATGAAAATGCATCTGACACCTTTGTGGAGCAACCTGCTTTAAAGCATCCCCCATAATTCAGCTTTTTCCCCCCTGTTCTTCGCCATAACCAGAGGATGATGATATTTACATAACAGAGCTTGTCCCTGATGCTCCTCACTGTTGATGGCTACATTACTGGAGTGTGGACAGATCTGATAAGGTGGCTCAGCATTCAGGCCGGAGCGCGCAGTGAAAGTGTCGACGGACCCAGTGATGTATGAGTGTGTTGATGTGGGTCCATGTTTCTGCTTCTGATGATGATGAGGAGCCTCTGGCCTGTGCAGAAGAGGCAGGTCCATCACTGTCATCACTGCAGGCCTGGAGGTGTGGATGGAGGTGTGGAGAGCTGGGCCTTCACACCTGGATGTCTCTGTGGATGCGGGAGAACGGCTGAGAGACCTGGCAACATGTATCGATTAAACACTGTCTAAATACCTGCAGTGGACACAGGCCTGGACTCAACACCTACTCATGTTTCTGATGTCGTGAGAGGGAGAAGGTAGGACACAGTGGATTGTTTGATCATGTTTTGTTTTCATGCTTAAAGAGGTCATTTGCAAAAGTAGATAAGAGCCATTGAAAAAAAGCTCAGTGTGTTCCTCTAAAGTTGTACTTGCATTGCAGTAGTTTTCTTTTAATATGTTGTGTCCATTTCATCATTTACAATAAAATATGCAGAAACATTTCAGTAAAAACTTGACACAATATTTTTTTTCACCTCGTTTTACACTGAGTGAATTGAAGTATATCTATAAAAAGATATTAATGCAATAATACATTTTGGAGATATATTCGATATTGTAATTATGAATATCTTATTAGCAATTAATTGGTCACCTCTGTTTCTAACATCTATTGCATATTAAAGGTACAAAAAAACGATTAGTGTATTTGACCTTTTAGTGATGCAGGGGCTATGGGTGGTAAGTATGGCACCTTTACTTTCCATCACAATGGTCTCTATGATTTGATTTCTAAGGTTTCTTGTTAATGTTCCCATGGAGAAGGTATGTCACCAGAGAAGACTATTGATCCTGGAGCTTCATAAAGGCCACTGTGATGGAAAGTAAAGTCACTATGATAACCAGCCATTGCCTCTGAATCACTCAAAGGTTGCTTTATGCAATGTTGCATAACCATGCAGACCTAAATAAAGACACATCATTCCAAAGCGTGTAATATAGTGCTATAATTAAAACTTGACATCTTTATATAGTTATGCCACAAGTCCATACTTGTTTCTCTCAACGCATTTGATGAATGTATGCGGACCATCTCATTGTTTTTTCTTCTTCTTCATTTTCATGTAAATGTTCAATAGATTCAAACCCTTTATTGAGGCTGAGTGTTTTCAAAGCCAATCAAAGCTGGCAGTGCAACGATAGTCACAGTGATTGATAAACTGACACTTATAGGCATTTTCTGATACAGAGGTTCTTACATATATTATTATTACTATAAAATCTACAATTTAAAATATGTATTTTGATGATTTAAGACTATGGGGTTGTCTTGAAAAGCAGCTGGGTAGCTCAATTAGTAAGTCGTCCGACTTGAATGCAGCGGTCGTGGGTTCGAACCCTGCCTGCGACAATGAGCAAGACCCTTCACCAAGGCTGCTTCCCGGCATAGGAGTTCAGCTGCCACTGCTCCTTACACAGTGGCAAGAAGGATGGGTCAAATGCAGAACTGACTTTCTCCATTGTGAGATCAATGAAAGTTAAAATTATTATAAATAAAGAGCAAAAAAAAAAAACAATATCATAAGAATAGAGCAATACTCGTGCTTGACTTGACTCGTGCATAATCACCTTGGTACAAAATGTGCTGTAATATATTGTGTGGATTAAATGTACAAGAAGCATCTTATAAAGTACAGTAGAGCTATTAAGAATAAGACTGGAACATTTGCAGTGTAGTGAAATGCTGATGAAGGGCGTGGTCCATCCATGTCATGTGGTCATACTTGTGCTGGGCTCGCCTGTGTTTGGACAATGTCAAGTACACTGTAAATACATAATTGTCAGGTGCTAAAGATGATTCATTGGTGCAGATACAAGTGCTCAATGTGAGACATTGAGCTGCACATGATAATCCCTCACCAGGACAGGACCATATTCTGTTTTAAAACACCCTCAGTGGTCCCTGTGACGCTAGTTGTGAACCACTGGTGTAAATGAATGAGAATCACTGGTCATTTGTTCAAGGCACACCGTTTAAATATGAAGAAAAAAACTGTTTAATGCATGTCGTAACATAACACATTATGTGATGAACATCTAAATCTACATGTACTACGTAGTGTGGGTGAATGACTTATTTGAGAAGTTTAGAGTAATGAAATTTACCATGTAATTAATCTATTCAGGGCTATATGCAATTATTACTTGGGGGAAACTTAAGCTCAACTTTAAAGGCTCACCCAAGGCTCTATCCAATCAAACTTTTTAATGTCGAGCTCATAAGTTGTTGAGAAAAGATTCCATACAGAGAAACAAGCTAAATCAAAAGTATGACAACAAACGTAGTAAAGGCAATTAAGGTATAAGTTTAATATTTTTGAAAAGAATGCATATATAAAGAACAAAGACTTTTGACAAAGCATTTGGTTTTCACCAAAAACAGTTACATGTTATTGTAATTATACTGCCTTGGGCTGGATGTCAACCCAACTCAAAGCCACCAGTAAAGAAAACTAGAACCAACCAATCATGTAATCTTTACCAAACAGTCTTTCTGCCATTGGTTTTATTTGATTGAACCAATCAGAGGTTGTACAAACTGGCAGACTAGAGTTTAGATGAGATCCTATCCCTAAAATTAAAAGGGGTCAAAGTAACCTTTTATATATATTTATATATATTTATAAAATAAAAATAAAAAAACAGCACAAACAAAATGAAGAAAAAAGATTTGGTAAAAACACAGCCTACGTCAACATTGTGTGCCAGCTTACATTATACTTACATTTGTAAATTCTATCATGACCCGAGACCAAGGCAGCGCTCTTCAATGTGAGGGACCACAGGGCAGAGCAGACAGTCACCAGAAAACAAGGCACCACACTCTGAGCTGGCACAGAACGTGGTGCTGGATTCATATAAAAGCCAATAACAGTTGGTGGCCGTCTGCTTGTGCCTACATCATGTTTCATAGATCTCCTTGTTGTGCCCTTCTGTCTGTGATATGCCAATGTCGAAGGAACTGTGCTCCTTGGTCCTTGGCAAAGCATGAAGAACACACCACCTGATCTGCTAACACTGTTTGAAGTTCCCTGCAGCTAAAAGGCCAATTCTGTGGTCACCACATGGACCTATAGTTAAAATGCATTTAGATGAAGAGCACACTCTACTCAGGAGACAGTCTGTGCTATTCTACCACTGCACTAAAGTAAAAGGACTGTGTGTGTATGGCAATATCGGGCACACGGCTGTGATCAACCTGACACGCAGCAACAGTCACGCTGTAGTGGGAAGTGTCTAGAGAATGAGGGGGGAAAAGAAAATTGGCAAACAACAAATGTAAGCAGGTGGGGACAGCTCATAACCAAAAGGAAGCAAGACTAACGCATGATGGAAGCAGGAAGGCAGGACAAGAGTCAAACTCTTTACAGTGGCTAAAAAATAATAAAACAACTGGTGTCTTCCTGTTAATAATTCCACACAATCTAGACTCAACGTTAGCTTCCTGTAAGTAGGCATAGATCCCAACTGTGTCGTCGTAAAACATTGGGGTGCTATTCCAAACTCACAAATACAAATGTATTATTGCAGAGAGTCCTTGTAGGGTGTTTTCTCAGTGTTATCAACGAGCCTTAGCAGAGCAAAGAGGGCGGGGTCAGTGGCAGGGGCTGGATGTCATGTGTCTGGAGGTGTATGTTCTGTGGTGTCGACGATGTAAATAGGTAGGGCCCTCTCATAGCAGCACACACTTGCGTTTCTTCTTGGGCTCTGGGGGCTCCAGTGCAGCCAATATCGCCTCATCAAACACATTCTTTAGGCCTTTCTGTGGACACAAACACACAAACACAGGCTCAATACAGTGCGGGACAACTCAAAAAGCATTGGCAAAAATAAAGATTGAGGGGTAAGGACGGCACAGCAGCAGCAGAAATGACACCAGGGAATGACAGTGAGCAGCATCAAGAGTCAGGCATTGCAAACAAACAGAACGACCTGCTTAGGATAAATTAAAAAAAAAGGCCGGCTTCATTGCAAAAGTAAGTCATACAGGTATAAAGGTGTAAAGTTTGGATGTGATACAGCTTTATTGTAACCTTCCCTCTGCCTACAGTCGTGGAGCAGCCTGTACACGAGGCCTGTCATGTGAAATCATTAGAACAATGCAGCTCTGTGCAGGCAACAGGGAAAGCCCAGCAGCCCCAAGAGAAAGCACTGGACCAGTAAACAATAGTTAAACACATTCCTTATTTATTTATAATTTCAGAGGCTTTTGACACATGATTTGAAAGAAAGGCAGAGGGATTCTGAGAAATGCAGGGCAGCTCCAGGTTTGTCTAAGTGAAATTTACGACTTTTAATATCTTTTTAATGCCCTCACATTGAAATTAAATGCCACTATAGCAGGCCAAAGGACACATTTTTTTTATCTTATTTTACCAACATCGTAAATAAATATCAAATTAAATCAAATGATAATGGGGATAAAATATGCCTCCTTGTGCAAATAAGGTGAGTATAAGCAAAACAATATAGCTAGAAAGTAAGAAAGTAGTAAGTTCATCAATATAAAAACTAAACATTTTTATAGCATATTCTGACAATATGTGCATTTTGTCTTTGATCAATTTCTTAATTGCTTGAATAAACACAACTTATGTTCATTTTGAACAGGTTGAAACGTAAAGAAATTGGAACAAGCTTTAGTTTGTTCAAAATGAGAGAAATTCACTTCTGTACTTAGACAGACACGAAATATTGTTCTTGTTCTACATGAAATCAGCACAAATGTTGATTATTCAAGCCATTCAAGTCCAAAAATAATGCTTCTTTAGTTATATTAGATATAAAACATTTACGGCCTTAAATTTGGCATGATCAAATTCAAAGACCCTGGGGCTGTCCTGAAATAGAATCGCACTAGGAGCACAAAACTGGCACACAAAAAAAATGGTGCCCAAAAGGATGGAAAATAGCAGCCAGCAAATGCGCTGTGTAAACAATAAAAATGTTGTCGAATTGAAGAGGCCTTAAGCTCAGCCTTTTTTCATACATTTGCACCTTACTGTGCATTCTCCAAAAGCCTATGATCAACCTAAAGTCCTGTAAACTCCTGCTTTGAAAGTCTATGGTTGTAGCTTAGCTTTGCAGAGTAGCACATTCAAAGTCCTAGCATTTCAAAATATACAGCATTTCCTCTTTCTCTGCGTCTCTGGAGGCTCGAGGGCAGCCAGGATCGCTTCATCAAATACATTCTTCAGCCCTCGCTACAGCGGCAGGAGAGGAAACAAATGCAGTTAGCACAGGAGACACAGGAAGTGGACACAGGCAAAACACTACAGAACATTAGACCTGCTCAATCAATAGATCTGGAGAAATCTATGTGCAGCAGTTGAGCAAGAGAGGCTTGAAGAGGAAACAGGAAATGACATCAGCAGCTGTGAAGGAGGCAGCTGGGGCAGAGGAAGGAAGAAGCAGACGCTGAACAACACCTTAGTTCTGTTTGTGCCATTGTTCTGAGAAGTCCAGGCGAGCATCAGGAGTCACACTCTTCACATACAATCTTAAATTCATTGTTATTGCAGGGCAGCTCCAGGTTTGTCATAGTGAAATTTCAAACTTTTTAATATCTTTTTTAATGCTCTCACAGTGGAACTTAATGCCACTATTGCAGGTCAAAGTATGTTTTCTTCTTAATTTACCGATAATGTAAATAAAAATCATATTAATCTAATGCTAATGAGGATAAAGTGAAAATAAAATTAGTAAAACAGAAGAATATCATTGGACAGTGTGAGGAATGCATTTTGGAATACATTTTGATAATTCAAGCCATTCAAGCCTAAATTTGGTATGATCAAATGTAATACCATTTTAAGGATTTAAGACTTTGGGACTGCCCTATATGAGAAAAGTAGACACACAAAGTACACAATAAGTACCATACACTTCAATATGTCCCACTAAGATCATGCTCACACATACACACATATAATCGACTCTTCTGATCCATGTCCACAAAGACCAACAGTGAAGAAGAAAGCGAAAGGTGAAGTTCATTAATGTTGGAGAGAACATTAGTTTTACAAAAGATCGGACATGTCCAGATCAGAGGAGCATCACAGTTGATTCTATACACTATGTTTTCAACCCACCAATTACATGCATTCCTCTGTAGTCCACACTAACACAAGGTCTAATGCCGAGTGTGCGCCCAAAATCCAGGTTAATATTACATTTGTTTATTGATACAGAGATAAATTTGCTTAAACCGAGTATTTTTACCCAACTGTGCGGTTAGTAGATTGGTTTGCTCCATGTCTGTTCAGTCTGTTTTTTTTTTTAATTAACAAATTGCTGCCAG
>JAADKR020000022.1:8964665-8988995 GCA_011763505.2 Lythrypnus dalli | reverse complement strand
CCTCAGGTCCTCTCCCCCCCCCCCCCCCTCTCTCTCTTTCCATAGACCTCTGTCCCTCCTCTCTCCTTCCCCCATATTTCTCTCTCTCTCTCTCTCTCTCTCTCTCGCTCTCTCTCGCTCTCTTCATAGGCCTCTGTCCCTCCTCTCTCCTTTCCCCATCCCTCGCTTTCCTCCTCTCTCTTCTTCGTTCCACCTCTTCTGTCCTCTCCCTGCGTCCCTACAGAGCCGCACCCCTTTTATCTGCTCACCAGGCGCTCTCCCATGACCTCCACACGTCTTTCTTTATCCAGCCTTTTCTTCACTTCCTCCTATGAGGTCTTCACTTGTTCTTTGGCACATTTTTGACAAAGCCTGTTTTTCCTTCCAATGCCTCCCTCTGTGTCACGGCTCCTTGCACACATTGGACAATGCTGAATATGCCGTTCAATGACAACAAGGGATGTTCTGAACTTTTAAAACAGTTGTCAATCACTTTACATATTACTTCATCTTTTTTTCACTTTCACAAAATATGACAGTCTATAGAGCAACTTTGACAATATAGGCTCACACAGAGTAAAATCAAGGAAAATAGTTTTGTTTCTATACATCCAGTAGATATTACCAAGATTAAATGCTTGCAGCCTGTTGAATTTGTTTACTTAAAAGTCCTATGTCTGATTTCTTCTGGTAAAAACAGGTGGGAACAGGTAAATTATATAGTTAGTTGTGGCTAAATATAATAATATATAAACAATATAAATTCATTCCTGACTTTCCTAATTCATTCAAAATCTCAGTTCTTCACAAGGATGAATTCATACAAACATTTCACAATTTCCAGTGTCACTGAAATACTAGAAAATAAGTCTGAAGTTCATGAAATTGATACAAATGCTTTGCAAATATATACACAATGTTATTAAAATAATAATACTTTGAGTTTACAATTTACAAAAGGAGGACAAAACAAATGTTGTTCCACAGCTAGAAAAAAAATATTCAAATGTTCAAAAGATTCAACCAATAAAAATAAAACATTGTATCCCTTATTTTCATTTAAAGTTCTGAATGGTGGAAATAAATGCAAAGTTAATTTAGAAGTTTATCAACCATAATCATCAATACAGATCCATACCAGGGTTATCTGCTGAAACATGCACCAACTAAACCCATATCAGAGTAAACAATGTATTTTAGTGTAACCTTTGCAGAAGTTACAACTGCAGAGAGACAAAGTAGCACAATATGCCTCCATACTGAGCTTATATGGGCTCAAATCAAGACCACTTGTTGCTTGAATGATAAAAGTCCGGGCATTCTGAAGTTCAACAAAGATAAGACGACTGAACGTTTGCTTGATACATTTCTTTGTGTATTTCTTGCCTGCTATGACTGCAAGAGAACAATAATAAAACTATGGTTATGCCTATCTAAAGTCAAGTTAAGCTGCTTGACTTGCTTGGCGACCTGAAATGGAAAGTGTCCATACAGATGTCAATGTTATGTGCACGACAACGTTGACATATGGAATCAGATATGAGACAAAACTGTTCAAATTACTTTTAAAGACCTGTGAATAAAAAAATAAATATCATATACATTGTGTGATGTTACAACAAATATTTTTATTTATTTAAATATATACAAATAATGATATATATTGATAAATAATGCAAATGAATAAAGGTGCTTTCATAAAATATGACTTTCAATTCTGTAAATTAAAAGTATACAAATCAAATGTTTCAACCTTCAACCTTTATATGACTTTTAAATGTATTTTTAATTTTAATTTTGACTTCTTGGATTGAGGTTTTGACTCTGGGTTTTGCTTTTGAATTGTCTTTTTTTTGCTTTTGGAACATTTTGGGACAAACTTCTTATGGAGGCACAGCTTAGAGTAGAGCCTTCTCATTGGATGAACTCTTTCTCCCAGAGAGGTTTGTGACCAAAGTCAAAAGCAAAAAAAGACATTTCCAAAGCAAAACCAAAAGATAAAATAAATAAATAAAAATACAATACAATAAAAATAAAATAAAACAAACAATAAATAAAATAATAACAAATAAATAAATAAAATAAAAAATAGACAAAAAGTAAAATAAATACATAATTAAATAAAATTCACATAAAATAAAAATAAAATAAAATATACCAAAAAATACATTTATAATAATGTGTTTGAACCTAATAATTTATAATGCATTTGCATTATTTATCAATTTTATATTTTCATTTTTTATTTATTTTTTAAATAAAAATAATATTATGTAACATCACAAAATGTAGTGTGTCCATTTATTTGCATTCACGTTTCTTTAAAAGTAATTTGACTACTCCTCACACATACTCTACCCCTCTTCCCCTTCTCCCCTTCTTCCATGGACTGAACCTTGGAAATCCGTCCTCTCCCTTTAAGTGGGAGGTGAGCGCGGGCAGAGCGCCGTGTGCGGTGAAGTGGAGGAGAGCCACGCAGAGCACAAGTCACCGGGAGCAGTGCGAGAGAGAGAGACTGTGTCGGGGCTGCCATCTGGAGCTCCCCCCAAACCCGCGTGTGGACACTTTCTCCTCTGTTTTCCCCCGTGCGTAAAAGTACCGTGCCATCACTTCTCCTTCTCTGCGCGGACCTCGGTGCAGCACGATACGCACGGAACTCGCCAAAACCAAAGCCACTGCGCATTGCTTTTTTTGCATGCGGTGAGCAATTAAGCGGGAGAAGAAGTTTTTACTTTTCTTTTTTTTTCCCTTCCAAAAGTCGGGACGCACCGGGACTGGTGAGTAAAAGCCTCGTGCGAACTTGGAAACATGTCCCTTTTCCTGCAAGTTTTACTCATTTACTTGGTCAAGCTGTCACTAAATGATGCCCACAAGCTCTCCACAAAAAGGTTATCCATCCTTTCCCTGTGCGTAAAGAACTTTTTGGTCATCTGGGTGTCTGTCTTATGGTTCTGAGCCGGGAATAGGCTGAGTGTAGAGAAGATGAAGATGTTCAGCTGCAGGTTCACCAGGAATAGTCTGTCAAGTGACAAGATCTTATACCGCAGGCTTCAACACCTCCTAGTTTGCTCCTGATGTGCTGAGTGTAGGTGATGCGCTCTGCATTTGGAGAACACGGGAACTAAAGTGAGAAGCGCTGGGCTTTTGATGCTTGATGGAGACAGTTTAGGAAATGATACTTGCAACAGTTTGGAGGGATGGGACACTGGAGTTTTGCATGCTTTTTTTTGGTTTTGTGTCATGAGTCATGGTTGAATGCATTTAGATTCTGTAGCAGAGCATGCTCTTTGGTTTGGTGAGCTTGAAAGTGGTCTCTTGTAGAGGAAAACATTTCTGAGAAGGTTTGAACAAGCTCTCAGTCGTCCAAGTCTTGTTCATTGTAGAAAAAGAAATAACATTGAGTCTTCAACTGGACAGGGTTGGTTGAGTAGAGAACGTTTTCCTTCTCCTCGCAGAAGCTTCTTCCTTGGATACAGAAGTAGAGAACTCTCATATAAAAAGAGTCTGACTTCTTCTGTGATTTCTGAGAACTGCGAATCACCAGTTACTGATAGACATAGTTTAATAATTCTAGAGTCAAATTTGACCTATTGAACTTTTTCTTAGTATCTGCTCATCTTCATCATCTTATTTATTTATTTATTTTTATCTTGGCATTGTCCAACTTTCTCTTCAAAGATACACAATACAGCTTTTTAGTCGAAAAAAAAACAAAAAAAAACAATCTTGATATTAGTGCACATTTGATTTGCTTTCAAATGAATGTCCCTTTTCATTTATTTTGTCTTTAAATGTCAATATCAATATTTACAGTTTCTGGACATGTCCAAAATGTGAATTCTAGTTTATAGGTACACTTTTAAAGGAACTTTTTAGCGGAAAAAAAGTTGATATTAGTGCATATGTGATCTTTTAGTGACCTAGGGGCTGTGAGTGGTTAGTATGACACCTTTACTTTCCATCACAATGCTCTCTGTGATTTGATTTCTAAGGTTTCTGGTTGGTTTTCCCATGGAGAGGATACGTCACCAGAGAAGACCATTGATCCTGGAGCATCATAAAGGCCTCTGTGATGGAAAGCAAAGACTCCATGCTAAGCAACCATAGCCCCATGGTCACTAAAAGCTCAAATACGTTTTTTTTTTAACCTAAAAAGTTCCATAGTGCACCTTTATGTTCTTTGCTGAATGTTATATTGCCCATTGGTGTAGTATAATCATGGGTACCTTGACCAGCTCTTGTATGAGGCTAATCTGGGCATTGCAGAGGTGATGTTTCCAGCTCCGTGTAAACCTGTGGTCAGCGGGAGGTGATTGTGAACATTCAGCCCATGTGTGCGTGTGCTCGTGTGTGTGTGTGTGTGTGCATGTAAATGTATGTAAGAGCGTGGACGTCTCTGCAGTGACTGGCTGCGTACAAAGCTGTCCGTCAGTGGGGAGTCCCTGACCTTTCTGTCCCGTCAATCTCTGAGCTCCTCCTCGAGACCCCCCACAGCCGCCGACACTTATACCCCCCTTACCATTGCTTTTAATGAGGATTTATTTTCATTCTAAATATGATACTTCTTGTGCTGCGTAACGTTGACCTGTACAAAGGCGTGATTATATATGTTATTTCATTGATAGAATACATTTACATTTACATGACAGAAACGGCTGCTCTCTGTAGGAAATCTGCTCTTCCTCAAATGAGAGTGTGGAATTTCTCTATCTTGTTTTGCAAAGAATTTTCTAATTTAGTTCCCTTTTGTGTCTTGTTTCGCTCCTGATTTTGTTTTTAGTGCCTTGTTTTGCTCCTGATTTTGTCTTTAGTGCCTTGTTTTGGTCCTGATTTTGTCTTTTTTGCCTTGTTTTGGTCCTGATGTTGTCTTTTTTGCTTTGTTTTGCTCCTGATTTTGTCTTTTGTGCCTTGTTTTGCTCCTGATTTTGTCTTTTGTGCTTTGTGATTTTATCTTGTTTTGCAAAGAAAATATCATTTGTGACATAAAAAGCTGCAAACTGACAACAGATTATTACATGTATTATTATATCTATTTTAAATGAGATTAATCACGCTTTTGAAAGGTGACTAATCACAGTTCATCACAGTCCATTTAAATGTGATTATAATATGTATGTATGTTAAAAAAAAAAAAAAAAACACGACTACTATAAATGAGAAAAGTCTGCAGAACATTATATCATTGTAAATATTTTTCCTGCAGTGGTCAATGTAGAGTCGTACCTCATTCCCTTAACCTCTTGTCAGTTGATGTACTAATAAAAATAAAAAGTGTATTTAATGTACATATACTAGGCCTATATACAATGCTCTATATGCATTAATGTATGTGGAAAAACCCTGTAATGGAAACCTGTGTGGTTGAGATACAGGTGTGTATTGGGTAACAGCATATGATGCGATTTAATCTGCAATTGGAATAATCATGAGTTAAAGCTTTTTTATATATTTTACAGCCTTAATTTAAATGAATGTTTTTGATATTAAAAGCAATGCTGAGATTGAGCTGAGTCTTTGGGATCTGTTCATCTCCGTTCAAAAGACAAGATGTTTTTATGACTTGAGTCAGATATCTCGTATTATCTAAGATCTGACAGGAACATCTTTTCATTCGAATACAATAAGGCAGATTTTTACCCTTTGAAAAACTTGTATGTGAATAAATGCTGTGCCCCCGTTCATAAAAAAAAACAAAAAACTGTCAAATAATTTTGGGTTGACAGCAGCCGAGAGCTTTCACTTGTGTTACCTGCTATTCTGTAAACTTTAATGGAGAAAAGATCTGGCTCTTTTCACAGCTGAGATCTAGTCTGAATTGTTTGCTTTATAGAGTTGATTCATGAGTTGATTTTATGCAAACTCTTTCAAATAATGAACATTACAATTAAATGATCATGTTCATACAGAGCCGTGGGAACATATTTTGTTTAGAGGCTGCTGAGAGACAAGATTGCCCACAAAAAAGTATTTTCTGTGCTCGTTTCCCATTTATTAATATTTTACCTGCAATGCACAAACTATCTGCCAGGGGAAGCTGCAGCACCCTTAGCACCCTTAGTTCCCTCGACCTTGCTTTCATATAGCTCTTTTGTACCTCCACTGGCTTCGACTCACTGACTCTGGGTTTGTCACATTAACATTTGATGCTTGATATATTAAGGCAGGAAAACAGTGATACACTATAATATTGAGATCCACTTGATGCTGCTGATGCTAACAAAAAAGGGAAATATCAGTAAACCCTGGTTCTTCGGTACAATTAAGTACTATAATAAATATAAAGTTTGGTAAATCATGGTAACATTTAGGCCGGTGTACCTTTAAAGATCCTCGCGATACGATACATACCACGATACAGGGCAGTGCCGATACAATTCGATACAATACAGTTACTAAACGTAGGCATCTTCAATACATTGAAGAATAATGAACAAACTGCATTTTTCTTGAGTTATTAAACATTTTACATTTAATTGATTCTCCTAGTTTCTGAATGGATATTAATATTGACTACAATTATGTATTTTTTTCTATAATGATGAAAACTTCTATATTAATTCCAGAACGATACGATATATTGCTTTTAAAAAATTGGTACGATCCTAGGTTTTGATATTTTGAGCACGCCCTTAGTAAAATTGTATTATTGTATTACAAAAATAGCACAAAATATTTGGACAAAATGTAAATAAATGTAGTGACCTTAAAATTGAGTTTAAAAAAAAAAAATCTCATTTGTTGAACGATAAGTCGACACAACAATGGCTTGCACCTGTGGATGCTAGGATTCGAACCACTAACTTTCTGGGTATAAGGCATCCTGCTCTACCGTTCAATATACAGTAAATGATTGTCCTTATTACATGATATGGATATTGTAATAATTGAGCGATGTACTGTGGAGCCCTTATTATAGTTGTCATACTCATTTGTAGAAGTGTTTTTGTTGTATAACGTGGGACAGTGTTAAGGAAAGCTTCAGCCTGCCCTCGCTGACCTCTGACCTCTGTCGTGTGAGTGTGAGTGCAGGTGAATGGGTTCACGGGGGTAAACGTGACCCAGTCCATATCAGAGGTGACTTCATGGTCGAACCCAAACCTGTCCTCTGATTGGCTGATCGTTTCTGCTCCTTTCAGACTGACCATATGGCTAGATATTGGTATTGGTAGGGTTATATCAAGATGTATTCAACATACAATAGTTTCAATACAGGTTTGCACAAAGACTTTGTGGCTTGTGCTAATTTTCAACTTGTGTCTCTCGGCCTTTCTACACGATAGTTGTATAATATAACAGGGCTGCACAATATATCGCAAAAAAATATCGTTAGGCGATACTTTGTGATGCAATATCCATATCACACTATCACTAAATTCTTCCATCACTTTTTTGCATGCTAAGCTTGAATCTGCAAATGCTCTATTTTTGTTCAAATGTAGCTAATTTAGTTAAATTTTAGGCTTGTTTTGTTCCTGATTTTGTCTTTTGTGCCTTGTTTTACTCCAGATTTTGTCTTTTGTCCCTTGATTTGTTCCTGATTTTGTCTTTTGGGCTTGTTTTGCTCCTGATTTTGTCTTTTGTGCCTTGTTTTACTCCAGATTTTGTCTTTTGTCTCTTGATTTGTTCCTGATTTTGTCTTTCGGGCCTTGTTTTGCTCCTGATTTTTTCTTTTGTGCCTTGTTTTGCTCCTGGTTTTGTCTCTCCTGTCGTATCTTGACATAACTTGCTGAAAACCTACTCATGATTGTGTTTAGTAAGTTATTGCAATAATATCATTATTGTAATATACTGCACACCTGTATCGCATATCACACGTTTTTTCAATATTGAGCTGCCTTATAATATAATAAACAGTATTCACACAAAACCTATCCAGTCACACACATACAGGCACAAAGTCTATAAAACATTTATCCGTTCACACACACATACACAGTGCTATTTACAAACGCGTTCTGTGAACATATTAAAGTCATATCTTAAGTTCAGTTGGTAATGAATTCCACAGCTTTGCACTTTTATAAGAAAAAAAAAAATGGCCAAGTAAAGGGCTGCAGTGATTATAGATTTTTGATTCATTTGTATATTATTTGAAAAAGCGCAAATTGCCAAAGCCTTCAAAGTTTTTATTTCTCAAGAATATTGCAGTGATGGTAGTGAATTGGGTTTTTGTATATCATTGTTTATGGCTGGATTATATACTGACCCAGTGTGGGGTGGGGGGTGTGGCCTCTGCCCCTGCTGTCATGCCGTATGATGTGTGAAAATATAGTGTATCATATATGTGCATGCAGGAGGGTCGCCCAGTTTAAAAATGGATCATTGGAATCATTTTAAACAATTTAGATTTTTTGTATTGTTTTTGAGATTTTCTTGTAACATAAATTCATCAATAAAATAAGGAATAATTTACCCCAATTTCATTTACATTTTAGTTTAGATGATTTTAAATGGGGATAGTGCATAATACAGATTAACCTCACGCTGGAGAGATGTGGAGGCTGTTACTGTATGTTTTCTCATTAGGGCTGCACATTACATTGCAAAAAATATTGTATAGCATTAGGTGATGCAATATCAATTTTCCAAACTCTCTAAATTCCTCCATCTGACTGAGATCGACAGTTTTTGCCAGCTCAACTTAAAACGTTTGGAACTTTTAAATGCGGAAAAGCTCAATTTTAGTTCTAATTTGTCTAATTTAGTTCATTTTGTCTTTTGTGCCACGTTTTGGTCCTGAATTTGACTTTTGTCTCTTGTTTTGACATACCTTGCTGAAATCTTACTCACAATATGTACTTAAATTGAATGGAACATACCGAGGTCAAACACTTTTGTAAAATATCACAATAATATAGTTATTGTGATATTATATTGCACCTGTGTCGCATATCAGAAGTTTTTTTTCCACTTTTTTTATATATATCGTGCAGCCCTACTGCTCATCCCTGGGCAGGCTGATGTTAATTCTGAACGAGAAATGTACATGACAAATACATTATAAAACAAAGCGGTCATCAGGACGAGTTAAGCAGAAAAATAACACACTTTTAGCCCTCTGGTGTTGTTTACAATAAAGAAAGCTTTGTTTGGTAATAGTTGTCCTGTTGTGGAGTTGGTCTCAGTCAATGCTCACCTGAGGCTCATTAGCTTTATCTTTATGGCCATTGCATTGTTTTTGTTGTTGTGCTTGAGGAGGTTGTTGTAAACAGGCGGCAGGTTAGTGGTCATTGTAAATAATAGGGAGGGATGATATGTGTAGTTCCGCCCCTCAGGAGGGCTCTGTGGGTTTTGGCCAATGCTACTTCAGAAATGACATAATTCTTGGATTAAAGGTGAAACATCTTAATAAAAGATAAACCTTAGCAAAATTTTCTTCTGAATTCAAACTATGTAATGTATGTATTACAAAACGCAGTCACAAGGCCCTTTCCCTATATATATTTTTATTTTTTTTATTATGTATTTTTACTTATTTAACAGTTTAGGACCAATTTCATTTTTTCCTTTTTCTGATAAAAAATAAATCTGTGAAGCTGAGCATGCTCCCATTTTATGCTTGAGTGTAAAACCAGGAAATAAGTAAATATAGCTTTTAAAAAACAAAAATAGCACTGCACGACTTAAGAAAAAATTGCACTACTGAAATGCGATAACGTTGTGTAAAATCAATGCAATAGATACATTAATAGATAAATTAATAGATACATTAAGATTAGTCAGATGGAAGACCTTAGTGATTTTTGTGATTATATTGCGGCTTCTTATATTAATATATTATTACAATATTTTGGCGATATATACATATATTGCAACACTAACCAAAAGCTTTGTTTGTTGTTGTTGTTGTTTTCTTGTATTTTGATGCAGTTTCGATATCTCCCTCCCTTTTGAAGCCTCATATACGTGCTCTTCCTGTGTCCATCAGCCTGCTCCTGACCCCTGCATCCTCCTGCTATTGTTCAGAGGATCCTATTGAGCCGCTCGCACAGACAAACACTGTGACTACAATAGAGTGTATATGTACAGTTGTGTGTGTTTGTGTGTGTGTTTGTGTTTGTGTGAGAGAGAAAGCAGTGTGACCCAGGCCAGTCACAAAGCCCTGTCATGTTTAAATAAAGCAGACCAGAGCATTGTCTGCAGTGTCCACAGAAACCAGTGTCCTTAAGTTATGACCACACAAGCCAGTGGTCACTCTGCAAAAGCAATGATAAAACATTAAAGTAAAAAACTGCTACTAAAAGGTGCATTATGTAACTTAATGTGCTTTTAGTGATCCAGGGGCTATGGGTGGTTCGTATGGCACCTTTAGGTTCCATCACGGTGGCCTTTTTTTTGTTTTCTAAGGTTTGTGGATAATTTTATCAGAAAACGTCCGTCAGTAGAGAAAACTTGAAAACAATTGGTCCTGGAGCGTCACAAAAGCCACTGTGAAGTAAAGAGGTCACTAAAAGGTCAAATAAGCACTTGTATATATATTTTTTTTACCTAAAAGTTTCATATTCACCTTTTACATGGGTTATAAATGCTGTAAAAATCTCCCTTTAAAATCCCTCAAAATATTCTTCAGCCTAAGACTGGAACGTTTGTGAGAAAACTACATTTTGAGAAAATGGCCTTTGAAATTATAGTTTCCCATTTACATCTACAGAGACACATTGAACAAGTGAATAATCTATAGTAATAATAATAATAATCCCTTTGATACAGAACCTTTATTTGCACAAAAAAATGTGACTTATAATAATTTAGCAAATCATGCAGTGGACTAATTTCAATCAAGTTTGACTCTTTTGACCTTTGCCTTTAAAGCACATAGACTAAAGTGGTCCAGTGTATTGGCCCTTCAAAATAAAAGCTTTTTAGATCATGTAAATAGAGATTTTTCTTGCAGAAAGAGCACCTTGGCTTTCTTTCATTATTTATTGAAATTTTTGCTCCCTAAACACCAAAGAGCACCTCCACCACATCATCATTTCGCAAAAAAAACTTGTCGAACTCTCTTTATATTTGACTTGCTGGCCTGCAGATGAAGTGCCTTTACAGCACATCCCTCACACTGAAGCTTCTTTGTCCGTCTCTCTTTATGCTTTAACATTATTGGAATTGATAGAAGACTTGCCCCTCGGTCCAGTTCACTCCGGTTCTGAATAAAGACACTTAATGAGATTGGCTGAGGTGGCGCTTTAGTATATGCCTAATGCACAGAAGACATAAAGGAGGACTTATAGAAGGAACATATAGGGTCAGTGTTCTTGATTTATTCCTGTGGTTATCTGCGTAACACCTAAACTCAGACACTTTCCACCTGTTGCTTATGTGGAAGCTGCACAGGAAACGCTCAGAGCCGGCCCCGCGCTCAATAAAGCTGCACTTTACTGAGATCAGGTCAAAGCAGATCCTCGTGCAGCTCCGAGCACGTAAGAGAAAGATCGGTAAGTGATTCCGTCGTTCATCAAGAAATTATTTAGAAATAGAATAGTTTTGACCATCTTTATACTATATATTATACGTTCATACGATATACTATGTAACATGAGGTTACTTTGACCACTTTTCATCATTAACAAAAAAAAATATTACTACGTGAAGCTAGCAAAATAAAAAGTGTCCTAAAATGTATTCATGTTGAAACTGTTTTTAGCATTATCTGAACTTTCTACTCCACTAGATTTGGAAACCACATTAAAACTCATTAACATTAAAGTATTTGGAAATTAAGCATAAACGCATTTATGTTTATAATTGCTTGTTTGTAGGTCAATCTAAATACTGGATTTAAAGAGTTTTAATCAGAAACATCAGAATAATAAATCCAGAAAACACCAGCGGCACATTCGGTTTGAGAACAACAGCACAGTTCTTCATCAATACAATATACTGTATACATATACTGACACATTTAACCCAATCATATTTGGAATCTGTATCAAATGCATTTAGATTTTTTTTATGTGCATTTGAAAATGGGTACATTAATGCATAAGAATTCCTGTCTGTACTTACATTTTATGCGCTTGTATCTGTGTCACTAAGAAGTACTCAATACTCAAGTTGACCTTCTCAATATCTCCGACTTAAGAAAATTAAGGACGTGTATTACTCGAGTAGAAGTAAAAAGTATCATCTTTGAGTATTGAAAACTCTTCTTATAAATGTTGGAAAATACTGTCTGAACTATAATAGCCCAGAGCATGTATACAATATAATACTCTTATTTACAATGCTCTTCTTATTTGAACTTATAATATAAATTATTACAACATCAAACCACTTTCACTTAAAAATATGATGTTTGTTTCTTTTGTGGTTTATATAGACATGTATGAGACACTTTTCTGCCTGGACAAATGTTTCAAAGCACACACATATTTGCTTTTAGATTGTCATAAGAACTGAACCTTGACTGGATTTTCGTTGTATATTAGAAAATGTTAAAACTTTAATGAAATAAGGCAACTTTTAACCTTGTTTGCCCATAACCTGTCAAATGCATTATATTTGATTTGTCTGTGCTTGTCATTCTCCATTAGAATCCAATAGAACTTATCGCTTCAAGTCAGTTACACAACAATAAACAAATATTTAACATCGAGTTATAAATAAAATCTGCAAATAAAAGCTATAATTGATTAAAAAAAAAAACACACACACACACACACACAAAGCAGGGGTGAATAGGCCTTAAAAGCTTGTCAACAGGCAGAGGGCAGGGGTGGGTGCAGTAGATACATGCTCCTACAGGACCCAGTGCAAGGCGTGTTTGATTAAACAGTGCACGGGACGGGAGCTTTTGTTGTGAGGTATGTGCGTCTTTGTGGCTCGATATTTGTCAAAAGTGCATTAAGTACACTCGGCTTTGTCCTGCCTGACTGTTCCCATAAAGGCCTCGCATATTGTTGTGGACGTGAATGAACAGGACGCACCATTGTCCCGCGCACTTGAACGCCTCACAAGAGCTCGGCAATAAGTCACCGGGCAAATGTGCTTTAGAACATATGTGCTGTAAGAGTGTATTAGGAAAAAGTGAAGGCTAAACTACATATCTAGTGTGTTAACTACTTTGGAAATGGTGGTAAATAGTCAAAATAAAAAATAAATTGAGAAAGCTGATCATTTTTGAGTTGTTTTTGACCAGATGTTGCTTTTGTGAGGCAGCATTTTCATTAAAAGCAATAACTGTGATTCAGTTTTTATCCTCTGCAAACGTTCACTAGTAAAAAAAAAAAGCGCTCCACGGGTCACAATACATATTATAATATATCTGTTACATGTTATAATAGAATATATTAGTTTGTTTGCATGTTGCCCTCAATGCACTTCTGTTTTTGTTCGGCCATTGTAAAGCTGATTCAGGCACATTTGTTTATTTTCATCTCTGATCGGTAAAAGTCACAACTGCTCCATTGATGCTTGCTTCCTGGTTGATTTCCATGACTTGAATAAAACCCCTCTGTTGTTTTGCCAGACTTAAGACTGGAAAGTGAAAAACTAGTGGAAAAGCGTGTACAGCTGTGTGCTCTGTGTGTGGCCACTTGCAAATGATCCGAGACCGTTGTCTGTGCACACATTTGCATTGGCTTTCGAATAATACGCTGCTGAGCTTATTATTATTTGTTGATTTTATTCCTTCTTTTGTTGAAAAAAAAAATGTTTGCACAAGCTGTACCTCCTCGTTTTAAGTGAGCATAAGTGAAACCACACTCTGCTGTGAACCAGACCTTGATAACTTATCTTTTTATGGAATCATATACTGCACTCAGAGACACTGGGAAATCCCCATCGAGCTTCTGTTCACCTGATCTCCTGCTTATTTTTCTGTCATATTTCAGACTTTACATTCTAGTCCAGGGGTCCTAAACCCGCAGACCTGGGTCCAAATCTGGACCACCAGAAGCCCTAGTCCAGAGGTGGACAAACTAAGGCCTGGGGGCCAAATGCAGCCCACATGGCCCTTCATTCTGGCCCGCAAAACATGACCAAGCCCAAATGCATAGGCTAAAAAGGGTGAACATGACGAACATTATTACACACATATGACAGATGATGCATCATTTCTGCTATGTTGTTGCCTATTTATTGTGTTTTGTACAATTACAGTCTATTTTTGAGAATTTTACTTGTTTGATAAGTCCCAAACCGGCACTTTTGCAAATGGGGTTTTGCAAATGCAACCCCATGTGGCCCTTGCATCAAAACCTGCTCTACCTGCTCTAGTCTGGACCCTAAAACATTGATATGCAGACAATTAAAGGCTATCAAATTAACAAAATGATTGAAGTAAATTAAAGTAGTAAACATGTACAATGTGCATTGTTTTGTTTTAGTGCTGTTATTTCATTGTTTAATGCTTTTATTATTATTTATATAATTGATATTATTCCACCATTTTATGTATTATTTGTTTTCATTAATATTTATTTGTCACTGATTATTAATATTTATTGATTTTTAATTGTATTGCTTTTATTATTATTTTATTTATTATATTGCATTATTTATTTGTATTATTTTCATAATGTAATGCTTTTTATTTTTGTTCTATTTTATTGCTTTTTATTATTATTTTCATTTTTTTATTATTTATTGTTTTAATTTATTTTCATTATTTATTCTTTTCATTATTTATTGTTTTTTTTTTTTTCATCTTATTTTATTGCTTTTTAAATACATTTGAGCATCTGGGGGAAAAAAACACAATATAAACCCAATGAAATCTGCCAAAATGAGCCAAGAAATTAAAAAAAAAAAGGATCCATTTGAAAGTACATGCACATTACACGATGCACAAATAACAGAGTGATGCATTGTTTTTGTCACTCAGTTTTCCGTAATGTGAGAAGAAGCAGTTTCACACATAGGATTTTCATAGGTACAGTATATTGCAGTTGACACATTTGCATAAAGGGAAAAACACATCATTACCTTTGCATACTTGTCTGCTTTGTTTTATGTAGCACAATGACAACAAAGGACTATTGTCTTCACTGTCACTTTTTTATTCATTGTAAAACATCTTCTTGGAACCAGTTAACTACTCACAGTGAGAACTTGGAACATACTGACTTTGCAGCTGTGAAAGTTATCCAATGACTACTTAATAACAAAAACAAAAGGTAAATAAGCAAAACAAAATAAACTTCAACTAACAATATGATAATTACAGCCATTACAGTTGTTCTACATGTTAAACTCTCATGTGTCATATTGTCCTTTATACATGGCTATATGTGGATATTGTTCTCTTTTATGTTGTGACATGTTTATTCTGTTGTAATATACTAAATACCCCCAATGCCCCAATGAGCTCATATTTCTTCTCACATTTATCCTGGCAACTTGTGAATAATATGTTGTTTAGTTTTTGAATAAGTTAATTATTCGTGAGAAAATCTTATTTAAAAAAAAAAAAAATGTTGGGGGTCAAAACTCAAATCCGGAGAGGAAGTACATATTAACACATCCCTCTGAAAAAAAAGCCTTCATATTATTCTTACTTCTTACTGGAAGTTTTCAAGCTTGTAATTGCTACTAAAGTGGAGATCTTGATTCTTGAGTGTAAGGAAAACCTAATTTTGAGAAAATTAGGTGTTTTTGTCCTGCTGCCTTTCTCTGCTTCGAACATGGAATGAGAGGAAATTACCATAATTCGGATTACGTGTTCACGTTGGACATCTGAAGTACGACGCCTGGATGCAAAAACATTTGTGAATGGGAAAGCGTGTGAGAAGACTAGATCGCCGAGACTTCCTGGATTTCTGCAGCTCACTCACTGCCAAACGTTCATAAAAGGCAAAACACAAAGGGTGAGTTTGGGCCTTTTTTACTCTGGCACAAAAGCTAAGATATTATGGGAGAAAACTGGGTATAAAGCTCTACATTGACCACTACTTAAAAATATATACTTTTATCTGCCGTGTTTCGCTTAAAGTAAAGTTAAGAAATACTAGTAGTTTTCAAACAGCTATCAATTACTTTCAAGTAGCTATTTATTACTGTTTTATTGTATTGTGACAGCTAAAAATGTCTTAACACTTAACTAAAGCAAAGAATATTGTAGTCCGTTGGTGATAATTGACTGATGCTGTGTAAAGCATAACAATAGATTTGTTATTTGACTGATGTTCATGAGGTCACATGTTTTGCAGTCTTGCCCCTCCTTCTGGGAGGGGCCTGGGTCTTTCATAGCTTCAAACAAGTAAAACATCCTCACCTTTATCAACTCGCTCCTGTTGACGATTCAAGCCTCACCACTGTTTACTTTGATACTTGCTACCTTCAGATCCAAATCAAGATTGTTTGTGGGATAACAGCCACCTTTAGTGACGTTTCACCGAGGGATGGGACGATAAAAGATATTACCATTAATCGTGATTAAAAGGGACACAATTAAATGATCACAGAATTTGTTCATAATCGTGATAATCTCATAATCATTAAAACAATATAGCTCCAGAGCACATGGCTGAACATAAAGTACGCACCTGATGCATCGTCAGTCCAGCTACTAGCTACAGCTGTCAGGACTCTGACAAAGTTCTGCTTCTGCTCTAAATGACATCAGTGGGAAATACACGTACTTTCTCTGGTAGACCCTTGTAGAGTTTGTATTGTCTGCAGTGGCTTCACATTTGTTTTATTTTGTTGCTCAGAATGTTAGCGGTAGCGTGTAGCAGCTACAATGCTAACGCTAAATGCTAAACACAATAACCAGCTCGTGTCTATGGGCCTTATTTGGAAACTAAGGTAAAGTTGTAGCTTAGCTCTTCTGTCAGTATTTTGTTCAAAATGAGTTGTTTTAAACTGAAGCCTGTTACAGAAATCTCTATCCTGTACCACTGGAGCTACAGCCTCTCCAGCCCTTTTCACATCGACTCAAATTACAGTATATTCAAGTCAATTTTGTGTTTCTGTTTTTTTTTTTCTATTATTGACCAAATGAGTTGTGAAACACAAACACATCAGCCCCTAGTCTGCAGAGATTAAAAAAATATCTAGGAAAAATCAACCTTAAGAAATTGTTGAATAAGTATCGTGATATTGTAATACCGTTAATCACAAATATTTTGTCCAAGCTAGTGTTGAGACAACATTTCAATATCGTCCCACCCCTAGTTTCAACACTGGACACAAAAACAAAACTTCAAATGAGACATTAGTCAGTATAAACGACTTTGTTGATAGTTGAAATGAGCTCCCAGTCGAGTTTGCCCTCACAGTCGCAGCAGCAGAGTGTCGGTCACTTTGTGCGTGCTCGGTCTCTGTTGCATGTGCTGTGGCGAGTCCGTCGGTTGCGGCCTGCGGACATGACGTCCCACTTATTGGTCCTGGTTAAGGCCCGTATGCACGAGCTTGTTTGTTGCTCATCTATAGCGCACACTCTTAACATACAACCCTCCTGCCGCTGCTCGGGCCTGGGGTTCAATCACCTGTTGTGCTCCTTTTAGCGCTCAAAGGCGTCTCCATGGCGACGCCTCCCGACCCCCCCCCCCCCCCCCCCCCCCCCCTTTTTTTCGGGCGGCGACCCCCAGCACCATTACAAAGTCCATAAAACACCACGCACGCACGCACACATCGGGCAGAGAATGCGCATGAAGAAGCCGCTCTGAATGGGACCAGGATATAAAGTGTGCCGAGAGTGCATTGTGCGGGTCGGGCCTCCTTTGTGCGGGCCTCGCCTCAAGGAGCAGCAGCGAGGAGGAGGAGGTGGAGGAGGAGGGAGGGGGGGTCATAGAGTGAGGGAACGGGGGGCTTTGTAAAGAAGAGGAGGGAAAAAAAGTGGCCTTCATTCGCTTTCTTTCTTCCTTTTCTCTGCTCCTATCTCTTTATTGGGAGTGTGTTTTGTCTTTCCCCGCTCCTCCTCCTCCTCCTCCTCTGATAAATGCCACAGTAGCCCTTCGCCGGTTGCCACAATAGACGACCTGTTTCAGAGCCTGTTGTGGAGAGCGAGGGGGGTAGAGGGGCTGGGGTTGTGTGTATGTGTGTGTGGTTGTGTGTGTGTGTGTGTGGGTGGGGGGATGAAAAGAAAAAAAATGGCTGCTTTTTAACCTGTACCTCTGAAAAGCAGAAGGAAGAAAAAAGGCCGATCTCTTTCCTTTTCTGAGGAGCTTTGTGAAGGGCCAGTTGTGTCATCGGCCTATTAATACATCTTACTTACAAAGCTCATAGGGACACACACACACACATGCTGGAACACAGGATCGGCTTGACGCTGTGGTCATTTCTGATTGAAAAGTATTGTAGAAGGCAGGGTATTATGCAAAATTGATTCATTTTTCATCCAAAACATACTTTGGATGTTGTGCTTTTAAGCCATTCAAGCATGTTGGGGCACTCTTTGAATCTTGTGTGAGGACTATTATAAGTGCCTGCTCATACAACTCCAAGAAACCGTGAGTTCCTTCCACAGCCGTATGTATAATTTCCTCAGTCTATAGCGCAGGGAGCAACTCCTGGTGAAACTTAACTTCTACAAAACCAATGAATGTGTTTTGTGAATGGGTTTAATAACTTTTATCACATTTTCTTCCTGTACTGCATTAGGCATGTGCACACTGCATCTAAAACCATATTAACTCTTTGATGCATTTGACAATCTGATATCCTTGAAGGAATGGTGATTTAGAGTCTTTCTTTGCCAGTTTTGTAGAAATTACAAAAAACTACATGTTCTAATTTCTGCTAATATAGTGCCAGTGCTAACAGTATCTCCCATTGCTGCTGGTCCAAGAACCGAGGATTATGGTTCGGGCGTATTACCTTACTGAAGGATTCACCTATTGTCCGTATTTTGAATTGATGGAGGATAGCAAGGCACCTGAAGTAAACTCACTCATATGCAGAAAGAACAAACTCCACACAGAAAGATTTGCGTGGTCTGGGAATCAAACCCAGGACCTTCTTGCCGTGAGGCAAACACTCTAGAATTTGTACTAGTAAAAGTAGTAGTAGAAGTTTTATCCAAATATTGCTCCTGAGACTGAAGTTTGGCATATTTACTAAAAGCTTTGCACATTTTTACCCTTCACTTATCAGGTGTTTGGTCTGGTTTAGTGTGTGTTGTGGTGAGGCTTGAATCGATAAAGTTGAGGACCGAAGAAAATGTTGAATCTTCATCTGGACAGGGTTGATTGTGTAGAGGACTTTTCGCTTCTTCTCACAGAAGCTTCTTCCTTGGCCATGAAAAAAGGTAACCGAACCAGTCCAGTTTTTCTACAATAAACACTACCTAGACAAATGAGAGCTTGTACTAACAAATAAAGTTGAGGACATGTTGCTTCAAATTCGTAGAAGCTTCTTCTCAGTTTTTGTGGTTAAAATGACAGCGGTAATCACTGAAGCTGGTCAGGCCCCTCCCATGAGGAGGGGCCTGACAAGACTGCAAAACAAATGATCTAATGACTTGTTTACAGCATCAGTCAAATAACCCCTTTATTTGCTCTGATACCTGGCCTGGTCTTCAAGACTTCCATGTGAGGCATCAGGACTGGACTGTCACGACTGTTTCAGGTCCAAACCATGTCTAAACCAGGTGTAAACCAAGACCAAACATATGATCAAACCAGGACGGAGTAGAATGTCCTCAAGAGCTAAGACTGCACCAGGACTAAACCAGAACTAAACCAGGTGTAAACCAAGACCAAACATATGACCAAACCAGGTCCAAACCATGTCTAAACCAGGTGTAAACCAAGGCCAAACATATGACCAAACCAGGACGGAGTAGAATGTCCTCAAGAGCTAAGACTGCACCAGGACTAAATCGGAACTAAACCAGGTGTAGACCAAGACCAAACATATGACCAAACCAGGTCCAAACCAGGTCTAAACCAGGTGTAAACCAAGACCAAACATATGACCAAATCAGGACAGAGTAGGACGTCAAGCCTGTACACCAGCTTTAGTGCTTACCTTGGTAATTTTGACTACAAGAGCTAAGAAGGGCATAGCAAAACATCATCAACTTTAGCAACTCAGTCTAGTCGACGATTCAAGCCACACCACAATGAATACATCCTGGACGAATGAGAGCCTTCACAATCATATTTTTAGTCTGCGATGCACAAAATGAGTTTTTTCTCTGTCAGTAATTGAACCTGAGCACTTCTTTTACCAATCACTTCACTTCATTATACAAAATACTCTTATTTAAACATATTTTTGTAGCACAGTTTCTTATTATTCTTTCCCTATACACTATTACAGCTGTTCTCACTTCAAACAACTTTCTTGAATGCACGGTCTCCTCTTCGGACAACGCGCTTGTGTGCAATTCTTTCCATGATGTTTTGGGAGAGTCCCTCATCCACATTGCACGGGGAAGACTTTTGTGTAAAACAACTCCTTGCCATTGTCCACCTCCTTCATCAATGAGCCAGTCTTCTCCAATGCCGGCCTCGATGCCCGGGAGCAGGGCACAACTGCAGCACGGCTCTGTTTGCAGCCCTTCAAGCGCGCACACATCCGAGAAGACAAATACTAAAACGTGCATGTGTGTTACTTGATGAGGTTATTCTCCGGACTATGGTTCAGTACCCTTGACATCAAAAAGCCAAGAGAACAGAAGAAGAAAGGGGGAAGGAAAGGCAGAGGAGTGCACGGCTTTTGTGTCTGCGGCCCTGAGAGCTCATTCTATAATGAGGCCCAGTCAGCAACGCAAGGCAGCGCTTTTGTTCGGCCCCTCTGCAAATGTGTGTGCGCTCAAATCTCGCCCTGACCTCACCAATAAAGAAATGCCAAGCCGCGACACAAAGCCGTTTGACATCGGTATATTATGCAATTTAAAAAAAAAAACCTATGGAAGACCTTGCACGGACAAAACATGTGGCCTTTTGCAATAAACGTGAGCTAGTGTCTTAATTTTCTTGGAACATGTGTCTGCGGGTTTTACAAGAACATGATCATAATCCAATAAATAACCAGCAGATGGCAATACAAAAATGGTGGCTTTTTAAGTGAACAGCCTAATCCTGGATTGTTTGTATTATTGGTCCAAAAAAAACAATTGTTTCCAAAGCTCTGCATATACTATACAGTAGTTGAAAACAATCCACGTTTTTCTGATTTTTTCTCCATTGATTCTCTTTAAATTTATTAAAAAAGCAACATATAAGAGCATTGAAAAGCAAAAGGATTTATGAAAAGAAATATAAATAAAATGGCATCAATAGAAGCAATTAAACATAAAAAAATACATATACAGGAAGCATAAGCACAGATATGAGGCAGAAGAACTGTCATGACGACCCAGAGGAAAACTGCATCATCTTAAAAGTACAGTTTTCTCTCCTTTTTAAACCCAGCATAGGGTTATAATTTCTTAAATTAGTGGCAAAAATATATGTGTACAGTAAATGGAGTTTGACATTGAAGGCCCTATACTGTATATGATGGGACTGAATGCAGGTTCAGAGTACTGTGATTATGTTCTTCAATGGGCACTGTTCATTTATTATCTGTAATTAGGTACTACAGATGGAAATTGGCTATTAGCAGTAATCTGGTGCTGTGCGTCTCGGTCTCTGTCTCATAATGTCTCTGTACATTGTCCCTTAAATAAACATTAAAGTGAAGACCTTTGCTAGTTTCATTAGTAGTGGGATAAAATTGGTTTTGGCCATCAGCATATAGAAAAGCAGGCATTTGTGGAGAAGAAACGACTTGTGTCCTCGTGTGCAATACATCTACTTTCTAATTTTTTTTTATTGTTTGCAAACTGCTGCTGTTCACATTGCATGACGGGAACGCACCCCTTTCTCTCTTAAAGTTGTCAAACATGCTTATAAACTCATGCCTGTGGAGAAGTAGAATGTGGCAGATGTGTTCGGAAAGTTATAGCAATGAGTTTGGACGACAACAAACTATTCAAGGTTCATGTGCTCTTTCTTTCATTGTTTACATACAAACCCCAATTCCAATGAAGTTGGGATGTTGTTTAAAATGTAAAGTAAACAGAATAGTTGCAAATCCGTTTCAAACTTTATTCAATTGAATACTCCACAAAGACAAGATATTTAATGTTCAATATGATAAACTTTATTGTTTTTTGTTTTTTTTCTTTTTTTACAAATATTGAAATAGATGCCTGCAACTCATTTAAAAACAGCTGGGACAAGGGCAACAAAAGACTGGGAAAGTAGTTGAATGTTCAAAGAACAGCTGTTTGGAACATTCCACAGGTGGAAACAGGTGAGTGTCATGATTGGGTAGAAAAGGAGCATCCCCAAAAGGCTCAGCTGTTCAAAAGGAAAGATGTGCTGAGGATCAACAACTCCATGAAAAAATAGTCCAGCAGTTTAAGAACAATGTTTCTCAATGTTCAATTGAAAGGAATTTTGTGATTACATCATTGACCGTCCATAATGTAATCAGAAGATTCAGAGAATCTGGAGAACTTTCTACACATAAGCGACAAGGCCAAAAGCCAACCATTGAATGCCTGTGACCTTCGACCCCTCAGGCAGCACTGCAGCACTGCAAACATTACTGTGTAAAGGCTCTTACTGCAAAAGCTCAGAAACACTTCAGAAAACTATTGTCAGTGAACACAGTTTGTTGCTACATCTACAAGTGCAAGTTAAAAGTCTATCATACAAAGCAAAACAAACACTCTGCCTTCTCTGGGTGGAGCTCATCTGAAATGGACAGACACAAAGCGGAAAAGTGTGCTGTGTCTGAGAAGTCCACATATCAAATTGTTTAATAATGGACGTTGTGTCCAAAAGAGTAAAATGTCCATCCAGATTGTTCCCAGCACAAAGTTCCAAAGCAGCATCTGCGAAGGTCTGGGGCTGGTTGTGCCATGGGCCACCTCCACATCTGTGATGGACCATCAATGCTGGAAGAACATCCAGGTTTTGGAGCAACACATGCTGCATCCAACCAGAAGCGCTCCTCATTGAGCAACTTGAGCAAATATTTGCTCAAAAATATATGTTTGTCAGTTTGAACATTAAATATCTTGTGTTTGTGGTGTACTCAATTGATTATACTTTAGGTTGAAGAGGATTTGCAAATCATTGTATTGTTTTACGCCCCAACTTAATTGGAATTGGGGTTTTTTCATAAAAGTACGGCCTTTAAATTTGAAGTTAAAAGAAATGATGCCCTTTTGCTTTTGCATTGTATTATACTCTACATCTTATATTATATCCTCTCAAGGTAGACAATTTGACAATTGTGGTGTTATTTTCCTCAATATTTAATGGACAAGTTTCTTTGTAGCTGTTGCTGAATTATTGCAGGATGATTGAAAGATCAAATTGACCGAAGAGCTGCACTCAAGCCTCGCTCCGACATAGTGGTGATATGCCATAGAGAGTTTGATTATGATGACGCTTCAACAGCCGCATTTCAGCAAAGTGCACTTGTTTTTGGAGCTGTGATAAGAGCAAGTTGACTTGAGTTTACAGTTTAGCTTTGACACCGCGGTTAAAGCAAAAAAAAAAAAAAAAACGTCTATACTTTTGTTTTGTTCTAAGCCCTTATTAGTGTTTCATCTAAGCCTGAACAGGAAATCACTCACATTTGTTTGATAGCAACATTTGAAGTACAATCAGGCCTAGCTCAAGATCAAATCAGGACTAAACCATATCTAAAAAGGATATAAATACAACATTTGTTGAGAACTGAGTGTAAACCTTGTGTTGATCAAAGATACACCTACTCAAGCAAATGATATCTTAGTAAAATATTGAAAGAAACTTGTGAGATAATACGATGATGATGTTATTGCGATATTTTACTTAACTATTTCACCTCATTATGTTCCAATTTAAACACATATCGTGAGTCAGTTTTTATGATCAAATGATGTCAAAATGAGGCATAAAAGACAAAATCAGGACCAAAACACGGCACAAAAGCCAAACCAGGACCAAAGCAAAACACAAAAGATTAAAATCTGGACCAAAACAAAGCACAAAAGACAAAATCAGGACCAAAACAACGCTAGAATGGAACAAAACTAGTCGATCTCAGTCAGATGGAAGAATTTAGTGATTTTTTTTTGCTATATGGATATTGCATTGCGAAACAATATTTCTTGCGATACATTGTGCAGCCCTACTTAAGAAGCCCAACTACCACCAGTAGGACTCTTACCACAATTTTGAGAACTACTCCTCTACATCATTGTTGCCATCAGACGGAAGGACAGTCGGTCTTTATCAGTCCATAAAGAGAGAGGGATACCTGCCGCAGGGTGCATGCTAATGATGCAAATTAGGTGGGATTTGAAGAGGCTGCTTTGTGCGTGGCTCTTACGGGGAGAGAGGCACGGGTTGTTATTGTGGGTGTGTGTGTGTGTGTGTGTGGAGGGAAGGGGAGGGAAGGGGGGGGGGGGGTAAGGGG
>JAADKR020000022.1:8754592-8781883 GCA_011763505.2 Lythrypnus dalli | reverse complement strand
ACCAGGTGAGTTGATCAGCCAGCAGCTGTGCAGTGATGACTCCGCCCAGGTAGGTTCACACACACATACACCCACACACAAACACACAGAAGGGGAGGGGAAGTGGGGAAAAACCAAGGATCATGACAATAGTATGGTATAGCCTTATATAGCATATAAGGCTTAATATCACATCAATGCAATATGTGATATGTTGAATGCTTATTTTTATTGACTTATTTTGTAATAGTGTTGTTCCGATACCATTTATTCCCATCCGATCCGATATCATCACCGGTACATGTACCAGTCCGATACCACTGCGAGTGAATAAAAACAATGGAAAAGTCTATAACAATATGCCAAAATCTGCAGCACATGGCTCATTACGCAGTATAAACAAAGTCTGTGCACTGGGCTTGATTCTGAAGCTAAAAAGGAAACACAAATATTGTTATTAGATGTTTTAGTGTCTGCAGAGCCCCAAAAACACAATTTGGTGTCAGATAGGTTTTGGACTAGATAACTAATGGTCTAGATAAAGTAAATTCAGAAGTAAAAGCTGCTCTTTTTATATGGACCATGTAAAACAGGACGAGGCCAATATATTGCATGATATTTGCAACTCTTTGTGTATTTAAAATAAAATCATAAGTAACACTAATGAACACAGAGGTTTGTTTTATGAATAGGCTATAGTTTCTTTGTTTTTTTGTTTATCATGAATTGGGAATTAGATAAATCAACCAATCAGAATGGCTCCTCTTGGAGGACAGTTGTCTGGCCTTTCTCCAGCACCCATCCAGCTCTACTCATGTGCACCAAAACTGAAGTGAGAGCCCCATCCCCCTGCGCTAAACAGCAGCAATATGCGTTTGCCCCAAGAACGTCAAGATGTCGCCCTATATGTTTGTGGCTTGATCCATCAAAGAATTTGTTATGCCATTCTTCGAATCACTCAAGCCATCCCGACCAGACACAGTCACATACTACTTTTTTTGTTATCTCTGTAACAAAAGTAGATTAAAATGCACTCAATTCCTTCACTAATCAAGCTCCTCTCCTGCAGATCTTCATGTTTCAGCTGCTGCGCGGTCTGTCCTACTGCCACAAGAGGAAAATCCTGCACAGGGACCTAAAGCCTCAGAACCTTCTCATTAACGACAGAGGGGAGCTCAAACTGGCAGATTTTGGTAAGAACAATGCATTCACATTTCCCCCTTTTTACGCTCTCGTCCTGCGGAGAATGCAGATCGGAGCCAAAATTGCCTTCCAATTATATTTTAGTGCTACGCAGAGATCTCCTGTCCTGATTACTTTAGCACCCGAACTGTCCGTATCCTAGCAACTGTAGCCCACCGATTTCCCTGCAATATTTTACTGTATCGATAGAACCATATATTGTATGTGCCCTTTTCCTGGATGTGAAATGTCTTTGAGGATCTTGAAACGTGTCAGATAGATCCCATCAATATCTGGTATTATTACCGTATTCCCTACATGCACACAATTGCAAGATTAAAATTCACTGAATAATTAAAACGACAATTGTACATTCTCTCCCTCTAGTTTAGACCTCTATAAATATGCCATCAATAATGTGCGTTGAATACAACTGTAAATACACTTCCTCTTGTTTATAGTCTGATCTGAGGACACATTCCGGAAAGCTGCTTTGTGTGTAAATTATTGATTATCTTTATCCAGGTCTAGCCAGAGCCAAGTCTGTGCCCACTAAGACTTATTCCAATGAAGTGGTGACTTTATGGTATCGGCCTCCAGATGTGCTACTAGGCTCCACAGAGTACTCCACACCCATTGACATGTGGTGAGTACACACTGTTTTTGTACATTTAGAGTAATGTGACTTTACTGAGAAGAGCCAATATAGATGTGCGCCTCAAAACTAACAAGAGGCACACAAGATGAGAAGGAGAATAATGAAAGAGCAATGGGGAGTACTTAATGGATCTGCAGGTTAAAAAAGTATAATCAGCAAGATCTTCATTGGAAGTTCGGGGATGATGATTTAGGAAAGGAAAGTATACCCCTGCCCAGGCTATAAAAAGATGCCTTGGCCAGATCATCTCCCGGGTTTATTTTGTACCACCCCAGGCCAGATTATACCCCCATGATATCAGTCATGTTGAGTGATACGCTCTCTTTTTTCTTTAATTGCAGTGTTGGGTTCATGTTGTGTTCATGTGACCAGTGAATTTCTCCTTTGTGAGATCAATAGTTTATCCTAACTTGTCTTATGTTGCATTGCTTTGTGGGGTTGAACAATAATAAACACACAACTGTATCAAGCACCTTTTCCTTACTCTAACTGTTCCAAACGTGTGCTTGTGGTGGAGCTAGTCAAATGCTAAACAAGTGAATGTCCATATTGTGTTAGTTTTTAGCACAAAAGTTCACAAATACTGTCATGTCTTTATTGCAAATTCAAAATCGACCAATTTACTAATAAAGGGAAGCCATAGATTATGACTGCACTGATTTAAGAGTGAATGTGATGAAGATTTCTTAGATAGGTTTTTGTCCTGGAGTGGTATAATTTGGTAGCCTGGCCGCGTCAGATCCACATCCTCAAGATGTTGGCTCTGGGGAGGCTCCGTTGGCTGAGGGGCGGGAGATACGGTTGTCATTCAAATCCCTCGGCTGCTATTGAATAGCGCTACAACGAATCAACGCAATGAAATGGATTACGTCACTCGAGCGCCGGAAGAGAACGTTAGTTCCGCAGAATGCTAAAAGTGGCTAACAAAGATTGGTAACGCAAAATGGAGCTCAACGATTGTTGTCGTTTCTGTAAGAAGAATTTAAGGGCTGTGGGTGTGTTGGCACATTCTCCAAACATCTTTAACCCAAAGAAAACCTTTCTGTACTGCGGCCAAAGCAGCCTCGAACAAGAGCTGTGTGTTAGCGGCAGCCAAGATGGTGTGTTTACTGCTGACGTCATGAAATGCTTAAGCACGCCCTCCGACTACCGGCTCTCCTCTTCGCAAATTGATTGGTCCGTCCAGTTTTAGAGAAGATCCTCTAGACCCTCCCAGGCAGCAAAAACTATTTGCTGCCATTAGGGGGCGTCTAGTTTCTAGGCTAATAATTTGGCCTATAGGCTGTTATATATCCAGGTATAGTTTTGCCTAGGACAGGGTATGCCCCGGTACTCTCTGGGCGGGGCTTAATTTGGCCTGTTACACCGGGCTAATGCTCAGAATCCCCTGACTGGGTCATTTAACCGAGTGTGCATGTTTTTGTTTTTAAGATAAAAATAGTCCAGACAACTACAAACGGCAAACAAAAAAACTTTTGATGATTAGATTTATAAGACATTTTCGGGTTCAATATTTATAAATGTTGCTGTATATGTGGAGGAAGTCTGTCTCATTTCCTTATGAGTGAGACACCTGTGCCTCCGTATGTGTCACACACATATCAAGTCATTAAACACTAATTACGGTTAAACTGCTTTTCATCATGCTTCCACATATCCATTATTAACAGGCATCAAGAGCAAATTGGCAAATCTGACTCCTACAGAGCTCATACCTGTCAAGTGTCTCATTTTGGCTGGGAAACTACCATATTTATCGTTCCTTCCCCACGTTTTCCTGTATTAGTGTTAAATCTCCTGCATTTCAACTAAATAAAAATAAAAAAAAACCTTCTGCTGCTGCATTTCCTGCTGTGAGCTGCTTTTCTCTCTCGCCTGTGTCAAAATTACTAGACTGTAAAGTTGTATTTGACGTGTGCAAAGATTTTTTTGTACTACGGCTCTTTCTGCAGATGCTTTTTGATTTCTACAGTGCTTTGGAGTTTTTTTTTTGGCTGTGTCCTTATGGCTGGCAATACTTTTACTACAGTTAAAATACATTTCTCATGGTTTAGTATCTCCATCATGCAATAGGTGAACTAGAGGTGCAAAGTTGTCTCTTTTCTTTTTCTATTTCATGTCAAATTGTATACAACCTCATGGAACAAGGCTCTTCTTAACTAAAAAAAGTACTCCTGAATTCCTTTTTTCACTAATAATGTCAGATAAAAAATAATTTAGAATAACACTGTATAGATTATAGATTGCAATTTAGATATGATCATTTTCAGTCATCAGTCATAACATAGACTTTCTGCAAATCAAAACAATTCATAATATTATCATTGATGTAGTATCCGATGCATGACTAATTGTGATGAGAAGACAGTGTCAAAGGCCTAATTAATAAAGGCTCACTTGTACTGTTGTATTTATGACTCACTGCATGTTAATAGAAAGGTATGGTGTGTTCTGTTCAAGGAATTATCCATGTGACATATATTATAACGTATTTAGCGGGGCAGTGATTCACTGTTCAAACAGGGGAGGACACTTCATCCCTGGGTACATTAGTCATGGTGCACCAAGGATAAGCCGTCTGTGCCTCAAATGTCTCTGTGTCGAGTACGTCCTCATCAGGGGCTTGTTCTGTGCAGCTGCCCACTCGCTCCATGTTTGTTCCTCAACTTTAAAGCGTATTATTGTGTTAACAAAAGGCCTATAATGAAGAGTGACTATGTGTTTGTGTCTCATCCCTGTTGGTTCCAGGGGCGTAGGATGCATCCTGTATGAGATGGCCACAGGTCGGCCCATGTTTCCCGGAGCCACAGTAAAAGAGGAGCTGCACTTGATATTTAGGCTCATGGGTACGTTCGTACATTACAATTATCATCAACGCCTATTCTGTAGTGGAAAATGACATTGTTAACGTTAAGGAGTTTACCTTGCCTTCTCTGTCTGTGAGCCTGGTGTGAATAGGCTTGATGAAAGCTCCTTAAGTGCTTTTATAGAGAAATGTTTTATAATGGCAGCCACTGCACCCTCGAGACACAAAGGAATAGTGCTGTGTCTGAAGAATAACCTACAAGAAATTAATCAAACTTTTTAAAGTTCCATTTTTTTCCCCAATCATGTTCTGTTTAGTGCCTCTGCAGGTCTCCACTTTTCATTTTGAAGGGTCTTAGCTTTCAAATGTCTTTAGCATGTTCACATATAATGAAACTTGTGCTTGCGCTCTAAAATCCTACCTACTTCAAAATTATGTATATGTAAAAATCTGCCTTTTTTGAACACACAAAGTTCTTGGACAAATACATGTTTTTTTTAATATCCACCATGTTGCCAAGTGTAAATTATATGTGAACAAAGCAGTATCAGGTTCAGCTCAGTGCTTTGGAGACACTGGAGAAACTGTTTATATGGACTTTTATGTTAATATACAGTATTTTGGACCATAAGGCGCACCCGATTATAAGGCACACTATCAATGAGTTCATTTCCACAGAAAAGTGCAGAGAAAGTAAAATGTGTCTCATCCTGCTCATGTTTGGGCGCAGTAATACAATATTCCTCCACGAGGCTCCTGACTACAGTCGCCATAATGTGGTGCAGTTTCGTAGTTTACCAAAGTTGTACTAAAATATTTTGACAGATTTTTGAGTGCCGTTTACCATATAAAAACGGTTCAAAGTCAATACACAAGGCGCACTGGATTCTAAGGCACTGTGAAATAAAGATTGATTGATTGATTGATTGATTGATTGATTGATTGATTGATTGTAGTTTTTTAATGATACAGCAGTTGAGCTCTCAGTTGACTGTCTGTTCATTTTATATGTTTTAATTAAAGGGACACCGACAGAGGAGAGCTGGCCTGGGATCAGCAGCAATGACGACTTCAGGTCATACCTTTTCCCTCAATATCGGCCTCAAGCTCTCATCAACCACGTGCCAAGGTCAGTCTCACCTATTGGCAGGTTGAAAAACACAATTCAATATGTTCTAACCTGGTCTTTTCCCTCAGACTGGACACGGACGGGATCGATGTCCTGTCTGCTCTGCTGATGGTATGACGTACAGTAAAGGGAGTTTATAATTGTCACATATACTGGTTCTAATCAGGTGTCTTTGTTCTGTATATGCAGTACGACACGAGGAACAGGACATCAGCTGAAGCGGCGCTGAGACACCCATACTTCCAGAGCCTTGGAGAGAATATACACAACTTGGCAGATAGTAAGAGCCCAGTACTGCAATAATGATGCAATAAGCTACTTTGCATATCCAGAAGGTTACTTGATAAGGAACTGCAATTTGTATTATGTAAATTTGAGTTTAGCCCACCTTTTTCTATTTTTTTTTTTTTTTCAAATTTTAACCTTAGTTTATATTTTGCTTGCATGATCTTCTAATTTTATAATTGTATTATGATTGTTAATCTATGTTTCGTAAACCGTCCTACCCAAGTAATTCCTCAGTTTTGAGCACTTTCACTGACAATGACAATAAAAATCGTTCTGGTTCAGATTTAGCGTGGAAAGGCTGTTTAATGGAATGTCCGGAGCACATTAAAAGGTGCACAAGAAAGAAAAAAACTTGACCAAACCAAATAAATGTTTAAATTTAATTAAAAATTAAATTTAAATTTAAATTAAACATTAAATTAAACATTAAATTTAAATTTAAATTAAAAATTTAATTAAACATTAAATTAAACATTAATTTAAACATTAAATTAAACATTACATTAAAAAAAAAATAATAAAAAAATTGAAAATTAAATTAAAAATTAAATTAAAAATTAAATTAAAAATTACATTAAAAATTACATTAAAAATTACATTAAAATCAATACAATTAAAAATAAAAATCAATAAAAGTGAAAATAAAATAAAATAAATAAAAGTCCCGTGCCATTAGACCCATCTACACAGCAAGGATAAACTCCCAAAGGTAAGACACCCAAAGGTAAGAAAAGATGGAATGTCTCCTCACATTATGATTTTTCTTATTTCATTTTAAGTATTACATTTAGTTTGATTTAGTTTAGACACAGTACTCATATCATTGCTTCCTGCAGTTTAGTAACAAAACAGATTCATAACAACCATTGTCAACATTTTATTAAAGAGAAGAGAAAAGAAAAAGCATGTAAGCTTATGCCTTCAAGTCCTCATACACTATATTTGAAACTGTTTTATACTTGTGCATATTTTTAGCTCCTCACACACGCTGTTCCACATTCTTACTTCCAACAAGAAATGCAAAATCATTGTGTCAATCAAGATTTTGCCCCCTTCTCTATTCTTAAATATTTTTGTGTATTATTGGGCAACATGTTTTTACTAGCTTTACACATGACTTGAATTGTTACCACAATATCTGTAACTTTGAGCAACATAGTTTGGACAAACAGAGGATATGTATGATCCCAGTGGCCAATTTTATGAATTATTTGTATCACAGGTTTTTGGGGTATAATATGTGGGCTTAGAGTGGTGCTGTAGTTATTACCCCAGAGTTTGATACAGGAGCAATGTCGAAGGATCTGACAGGACAGAGATTATTACTATGGGACTTTCTCTTGTAATGATGAATAGAAATATTACTTTGATAAAACAATATTATCATGGTTTTGAAACTTTAATACAGACTTTGAAGTACGTTTTTTCCTCCTGTTCTAACACTTGTCTCTTATATTTGTTTCCAGCCGCCTCAGTGTTCTCCCTCAGAGAGATCCAGCTGCAGAAGGACCCAGGCCACCGCACTTCAGTTTTCCAGCCTTTAGGTTCAGTACCATCTCCACTACAGCCCACACTGTTCAATTTTCTACATAATCTTTTCTCATGAGACCTTTGTAGCGTTCATTAGAATTAAATTAATAAATTAATTAACATTTTAATTAATTAATTTAATAGGTTGGTAGATTAGCCTGAAGAATAATTTGGGGCACCAGTTTGATTGTATCAAAGAAAATAAAAGAACAAAAGGACAAAAGCTAAGCTACGCGTTTGGCTCTGTACTGTTAAAAGTAAACATTACTAAAGCAAGCTGTGATTTATGGAGGTTTTATTTGCTGGACATCAATAAACCGACGGCATTGAGATATTGAAATGCAGAAGAATACTCAATCAATAAGTTAGCAGAATGGAATTCATGGTTGAAATGCATCAGTGGAGACAAACACAAGTGTCCAGATAGTGAATTAACAAGACTAAATGTCTCTGAATTAGCTTAAAAGTGAGTGTTTGAGGCTATGATGGACTTTAATATGGTTTGGAGCCAACTCTGTGATGAGGTGCATCTTACGACACGGAGACAGGGTTGCCAAGCCGGGATGGGGTCCTTCGTCCTGGAGGCTGATGTCCAGCTGCAGATCAGGCAGATGTGACGAGGCCACTCGGTCCTGGTTCTGGTCTCTCCGGATTCAAGCCGCTGGAGAAGCTGCTGCAGCTGAGTTGAGTCTCAGGCTGGTGCAGGCCGAGGTGGGGCACTGAAGCCCAGGCAGCTCTGAGTGGCGCACTCACTGGTGAAATGCTTTCTTGGTTCAGAAAACATATGTCGACTTAAATTTGCTCCAAGTTCAAATTGTCCAGATACTGTAGTGGCATAAAACACGTCAAAGACGGGCACTTTCTTGAGGTTGGTGCAGGGAGGGAGATTTGGAAAAGTCTCTTCTCTGAGACAAAGGAAGGTCAGAGGTCACACATGGTGTCTCTCTCTCTCTCTCTCCCTCCTCTGCTGGTCTCTCTGGTCTGCTGGCTTCTACTGTTGGTGTTGTTCTGACGAGAGGTTCTGAGAGAGTGGGCTGGGGCTGTGTAATCGTCCCTTCTATACCAGAGGCGTTGCCATGTGTAGACAAGATTTTAACAGCCAATGAAATTATCTTGTTTCACTCATCATAAATATGCATAATGCATGTGAAATTTGAACTGGACACACATTTCAAAATGTTACAAAATGCATTATGTACAATATACAACAAGATACAACCACATTGTCCTTGTTGCCCTGGGAAGAAAGTTAATTAGAACAGGTTAATTTCATTCAGTCTCTTTCTTCACGTTGATAGGAAACCCACCCTGCTACTTGTAGTTCTGATTGCTTAATCAGTCTTTATAAGGTAGCATTTGGAGTCAGTCATTTAACGTCAATTAAGTTCAAATAAATGTAAATGTATCCACTTTTCCTCAGTTCTTTGTTTGAGTCTGTGAGCTCAAGACTGCAGTTCTTGTGGAGTCACAAAATTTACGACGATTTGGAATGTGTCTTCTTGTAGCTGGGACTCTATCCGCCTCTCCAAGTGGAGGCCTGGATTCTATCACAATCACTACACCTTATACATGCTTTAATTATTTCCACATGTCAAATGTGGAAACACGTTTCTCACGTTTCTGTTCAAAGATGACTTATTGGCTCAGAAGATGATGGATTTTCTCACTAAAACACTGCAATAAAGTTTCAGGGAGAGGAACTGCCTGATTAATAACAACATCTAATGCTAATTATCAAACAAAAAGAACGAGTACTTTTAGCTGTCACGATTTTGCAGTAATTAGCTCTTGATGTGCTGTCCTCTGGAAACCACTTATTTCTGTGTAAAACCTAATGATGGCTGTGAATGTGTGTGGCCATGCATTCAAACACTGCTTTTATTCCCTGTGTGTGTGTGTTTTTCCCTTCAGCACGAGGAAAAAACAGGAGGCAAAGTATCTTCTAGAGGTCAGAGGTCACGATAGAGACGCAGAAGCCAACGTCAACGGACAAACTCACAAGCAAGTTCATCTCGAGACACACTGCATGGGGCCCTGCATCATCATGTCCCACTGTGGACTCACACAGGAGGACTATGGAGAAACACCACTGCTTTGTAGAATACATGCACTTTACTGGAAATGTCTGCTTTCAAACCAACCATCACAGCAAAGAAAGGACTTCACAAACTGCAGAAATGGTATTTGTAAAGAATTGACAGCAATGTTGAAGATTGATTTGTGAGTTGTTGTACCAAATAATTTTTAAAAAAGCATGAGTGTACGCCACAAAAACAACAAGCCGAGAAGTAACAACTCAAGCCCAGAAAGCAAAAGGGGAGAGTGTCATATCATGGACTTATTCACATTAAATATTTGATCTTCCAAGCACCACCAGGTCTAGATCAAGATCAAATCAGGATGGTCTAAAATAGACATAACTTAATGCACTCAATGTCGAAAACAGACAAAACACCAAACTGAAATGCATGGCACAAACATAAGTGAAAGTATCTCTAATTGAAATGAAGGAACTCTAAAATTCCAGGTGACCCTGAGTGCCAAACTAGACTAAAACAGTCCAAGGCACAGGATCAAAGAGGTCCAGAAACAGCCACATGGGACCTTAACCAGCTTTACATAGAAAGTGAAAGAAACAGACTTTTCAAATGATTATAAGGTGCAACAACTACGGTCTGGTGTCTTTGCTCATGATTGATCTCAGTTATCTCTAAAGCAGCATAAATGCACAAAACGGTACAATGGCCCGGTGTGGGGTACAGTGTGACGGTACGGGATGCAGGCCGTGTCCCAGCAGCCTGTTGTCTCTCGATGGGTGTGTCCATGACAGTGTTACACATTCATTCAGTTTTTGAAGTTGCCTTAGTAAAACTGTGCATGATGTTCTGGCTTGTGGAGGTAGTTGATCTAGTGTAGCCATTGTTTCTGAGGCATTTGCTTTGTGTCTGTAAATAGTCAGTATGAGTGTGTGATGTTCGTCTTCTCTTTGCACAAACCAGAAGTGTCCTCTTAGGCTTGCTCCCTCCCCTCGTCTAATGAACTCCCCCATCCCTTGTTTACAATTATTGTATTTTCCCACCAAAGTAGTTGCAGTTTACCTTAAAGCTTCTTCTTTTTAAAACCAATCCTGACAAGACAAGATAATGACTGGGTTTTCCTCTGTCTTTTGTTTTCTTTTTTGTCTGAGGACAGTGACACCGATGTCTTTGTTGATGTGCAGGTCCATGTTACTGCCCAGTGCCATCACTGAAACACGGGTACGACCTATTTGTGCAGTGATACAAGTCCAACTCTGGTGTTGAAGCATGGACTCTGGAGAGAGAAAGTCTAGAACAGTGGTTCTCAACTGATGGGTCGGGACCCAAGAGTGGGTTGTGGGCCTTTACCAAAAATGACATTTTAACTTTTGTATTTTATAGTGATTTGATTCATAGTAATTAAATCAATTTTATATTGATAGTTATAAATTCATGTTTATGTTTTTATTTAGGGCTGGTCATGACAGGTTGAGGTTGAAGATGGATAGTCCAGTTGAGAACCATAGTCTGGAATAATGCAACAGGTTTTTTCCCCTTAAAGCCCCTCCACGTGTGCTGTAGTCAGGCCAAGCCCCTCCCAGTCCAAAACCATGGACCCCACAAAAAATGAGGTGTATTACTAAATGTTTTTTTTATCTTAACAAAAATAATAATGGCCATTAAGCATTTGTTTCTAAGTATTAGACAGCACGTGGAGTGATTTCTGCACAATTTTAATTACTTATTTATTTTTTTATTTTAACAATTTAATTTGCTCTTCACATCAATAGCATTACTTGTGACCCTCTGACCAGACAAACCTCTGGGCTCCCCCTGTAACCCCAGGAGCCTCTCTTGGGGTGTCCCGCCCTCAGGTTGGGGACCACTATCTAGAATACGAAGCTGTAGACGTTGATCAGACACTGAAACAATGAGCAGTTCTCTCTGAGGAGATGACTCTGTGTCATGTGGATTTGTTGACGATGTGGCACTTGTCTGTTACATGTCTTCTACATTTGCGGGAAGAAAAATGTATTTGAATCCCCAACCAGAGACACAAAGTGTGTTAGACTTTGCCAAGAAAACAAAACCGCGATGACTGCAGTACCGCTGCCGAGTCAATACATTTTATTTTATTAACTTTATTAACTTGGACAATAGCACGCACTGTCGCCCACGCCTTAGGCCTGTTCCTGAAACTTCAAAACTATATTTAGACAAAAAGAGGTTATCACTATATTTTTCAAGTGCCCTTAGAATTCAAGCTTGTACTCGACACAACAGGTTTTCTACCTCTCAAACTATTCTATGGGACACATTCACCAAAATCCTGTTGTATAGCTGTGTGTGAAAGCCCCACTCCTCTCTATGCGGCACAAATATAAGGTACCTAATGTTTATTGTGGTAAATGAAGATATTTTCTGTATTTAAAAAGAAATAATATAGTTATGTATTATGTTTTCATCTTTCTCAGTGAGTTTTCTGCTGTTTAAACCAATAGAGCGTTGTATTTAAAATATAAAAATATGTCTAAATGTTTTATAAAAGATGTTTAGATTTTGTATGATAGATGTGATATTTGAGATTTGTCTACACTGATATCAAATTGAGAAATGAATGTACTGTGGCTGCCAAGGTTTAAAAGTGAGTAACTGAATGGTTTATGATTAAACACTGAAAACTGTAAAACACCATGTCAAATCATGATTGTTATTTTTATGACAATTTAAAAAGCCTATAAAGCTGTGACACACTCTGTGGACAGTAGAGGGCATCATCGCACTTACTTTGGACTTTCTGAGCGTTTATGATTTGAAGGCCACATGGTAGACTGTAAGGATTTCCCCATTCAAAAATGAGATTCAAAGTTCTTACTATGTTTTGATATATATCAGACAGGCCTACCACACTGCATAATTTTACTAAATAAATAGAATAAAACACCAACAAGTATTTCAATTCTCACCTCTGCTCAGAATTTTCTGAGAACACTTCTACAAGTAGCCATATACTTGTAGATGCTGTATTTTTTATAACCCATGGAAAAAAATAGTATTGTTGGTGTATATTTATATATGTAGCTCAACAGTTCAGTTGCAATGTGAAATGAAGCTTATGAGTAAATTCAATTTGGATCCTGGGGAAGAAGTGGAAGACATCCAAGAGATCCCCCAGCAGCTCTAGGCAGATTGATATGTGCCTGGATTGTTCTGCAGTGTAGCTTTAATAAACTTGACATAAATAATTATTTGTACCCTACTTTATATTTATGTATTTTGGATTATTATTATTTTAAACCTTTATCCCTATTCATTTTGTTAGGCATGGCAGAAGCATGTAAAAGGTCATAAGATCTGCTCATGTGTCAGTTGTAATTAGAGGATATGCCCAGAAGGGAGCAGTAGAGTTCCAATATATTTTTGCTTCCTCTGCGCAATATTAAGCCTGGGTACAATTCACATACTGCTCTCAAAACGCAACAATAACATAGAATCGTGCCAAAGTGCTGTTGAACATCTTTGCCCTGCAGGCCACAGCCCACGTGCGTAACCTTCTGCTGCAGGGTCCGAGGTTTCTCCCTCCCACACTGCTCTGAGAGAACCCACGCACGAGCCGCAGAGGCGCACTACAAGAGCGCGTCTGGAGCAAGTTTGCACAGTTTTAGGCTCAGAGATGGAGAGGACCATTAATGGAGACATTTCAGGGTTGACATGGGGGAAAGGGTTAATTTTTCATTATTATTATCTCTTAATTACATATCGTTGCAGAAATTGGGGAGTTTCATGCCAGATTTGATCATGATTCTTAGCAGCATTATATATTAGCACTTATTTAGTATGAATAATTATATGAATATGAATTTGAATATGAATCATTTTGCATTAGTTTCATGTGTTTTTTGTTTGTTTATTTAAAAAGCAATTAAATAAATAACATGAAAATTAACGCAATTAAAACAATACAATTTAAATTTAAAAATAAAAATAAATACAAATCATAATTATAACAATAATGCATTAATAATAGCGAAAAAAAAATAAAAGAAAAACAATACGAATAATGAAAAACAGTAAATATTAATAACAAAAAAGCAATAAAAAATAATAAAGAAATAAAAATGAAAAGATAAAAAATGAAAACAATTAAAATAATAATAAAACAGTATAAACTAAAATAATATAAAACAATATATTTAGCAACTTTAACTTATTTTGTTAATGTAATAGCCTTTAATATTAAGTATATTGATGAATTAAAAATTCTTTGGGTACAGACTAGAGTTCCTGGAAGTCCGGATTAGGACCCAGGTCCACCAGTTGGGGGCCCCTGCATATAAATAAGTATGAAATATAAAATGAAGATCACAAAGATACATTTTGTTTACCACTGTCTAAAAATGAATAAATAAATGATTTTCACTAACGGTACCTGAGAGCAGGTTATGCAATGAGCCACTAGGATATGTTAAAGACTTAATAAATACATTTCTTAATGAAGAAAAAAACAGTACAAAAATCTTGTTGGGAAACAAATGGCCTCTTTTTAAACATCGATGACCAGACCTTTGTAGCGCGCACACTGTGAAGAATGATGGAGTTTTCAGTGTATCATACCAACAGTGAGAAGACTACGCCGCAAATAGCACCGCCTACTCACTTTATTATTGGCTGCTTTAATTATCATGACACAAAAGCTGCATTATAATCAATTGAATATGACCAAAGATGAATATGGCGTAATCCAGGAGACATTGTGTTCTTTTGTTTAGTTTGAGAACTCGATGAGGCTCGTGTCTCTTTGAAACCATGTGACTCGAATGCACAGTGGGCTGCTTGTCCACACGCTGCTTTTCTCTCAGCAGGTCTCCTCTTAACTTAAGTTGATGGAAACATGCAGTAATAACAGTAACAGTATGTGCATGACCGCTGAGGCAGAAATAACCCCTGGACTCGGGCGGAAAACGAAGCAATATAACAATTGAGAGTACTATACTGAAAGTACTAAACCTGCCTTGTCTTGCTCTGGGAGTGTGTTTACATATGGCCTTCAATAAACCTCAGGAAACAAAAGAGCAAGTACTAGTTATTTCATTTCTGAAGCACTTTTATTTCTATTTACATCCATTTAAACAACACTCTAAAGTAAACACCAAATTAGTTCATATTTATGTATACAGACTATGCACAATTGTACACTGTATTGAAGCAATGGGGCACACAATGTGGTGAAACAAAGTGCTCTAATAAAACCCTGCAAATCGATGAGTGCTGGACCCGCGCTGATTACTGCTGGACACAGGCTCAATACTCAGGAGTGAATGGCCTCTCGTGTATACAGCTGTTTGAAGTCTTGTTTTGGAAAATTAGATTAATGAATTATTCAGTAATCAATGTCTCAAATGTAATTACTGTTTGGCCTACCGACTGTACACATGGCAGGCCATAAAATGCAATAAATGAGTCAACAAAACACATATAATAGCTTATTTCATGGTGCTTTTGTGGGAAAGGCTGTGTTTTCTGCCAGAAGGTGATTGCTTGACACTACTATTTACAATATTAATTAATAATTGTTTTATTTTATTTATTTATTTTCTAACCTAAAAACATTTACATTGGAACACCTGAGCAGCAGTTGGTGAGTGTATTCTCCAAAAACACAGGAGCTGCATCATATTGTACATATACAAACACTGGCTTCTGCAGCAAACATACTGCATAAGAACTATTACCATTCACTGTTCACAAAAGGCCCTACGGATAATGCAACAATCGAAGGACTAACCTTCCTCAAGGTGGACATTGTGTCTTGGTTTTTCTTTCATTAAATACACAATGTACAGTGCTGTATAAATAATTGTTAGAAAATAGAAAAGAAGAAAACCGTTGAACAGTGTATTATATGAAAGCATGTTCTTATGTTGCCTCTGAGCATCTGAGTTGAGGTCAGTTCATCTGTGAACACACTGAAGCTGCTGTAAGCCCTGGAGAGCACCTGTAAATGTGAGCGCTTACTCTTGGGACCCTCACAAGCACTCATCTTTTCCATTTTTACTTTTTACTGCTGTAAGCTCCACCATGAGAGCTCTTCATCCTTTCATCAGTTGGAATAGTTTTATTAACAATAAAAGGAGCATCCAGCATCCTCTGCCTGGCATGACAATATAACGATGTGTTCACCTTCTTCCTGTGGAGGAACATGGAGTTCTTCAACACACTGTGCACCTGTGACCTTTGTATTAGTGATGTCTCACAGAGCCTCTGCAAGGCAGCGGTCTGTGGCTTCACTCGCCTCCAGGCGAACCTGCCGACTGGTTTTCCTGTTCTCCACCCAGGAGTTGTGTAAGACAGCGCCCCCTGGTGATGGGTCCACTTGGAGCAGTGATACAACTCTCTTCTTGACCTTTGCTCTAAGCGCTCGCCGCAGCTTCTGTCGAGTGAAAGCGTAGAGCAAAGGGTGGGACACTGTGGTGCCATAGGCCAGGGCTAGGAACCACAGACGGAGGCTGACCAGGACATTGCTGGGCCCCATTCCCAAAATTAATACATTGGTCACAGACAGGGGGGCCCAGCAGCAGAGGAAGGTAGTGATGATGATGAGGGACATCTTGAACACACGTCTCTGGCGCTCTCTGCGGTCTCTGTGCCGCCTCACTGCCCGCCGCAGTGCAATGATGGCTGATACTGAGGCTTGGACTCCCATAGGGGCCACAGGGGTAGCTGCTGCTTTCGCAGAGCCCACCAGAGGAGTGGTGGAGGACAGTGCGGGCGGAGAGGTAGCTGTGGGAGTGGGTGAAGGTGAGGGGATGAGTGGAGGATGACTGTGCTGTTTTGTCCCATCTGTGGTGCAGTGCTCCTCCCCCTCCTCTACACTGTCCACCTGTTTCAGCCCCACCTTTCTCTTCCTTTTACTCTGTTCACTTTTCTGATCTACAGGGCACCCCCTGCTGTGGGAGCCCCTGAGGCGCTGGTTCTTCATGTGAGAGCCAATGCGTATGTTCAAAGCTCTCAGGATTCGAGAGTATGTAAAAAGCATGACTAGCACAGTGGTGAAGAAGATGGGAACCTGAAGCAGGAGGTGGTAGTACATGCCCCGGCCTGAGTGGTATCCTTGCCCAGCACCACACAGTGAAGTGCCATTAAACCAAGCCGGCATGTCCAAGCCTGATGTGTCCTGATAAGATAATGCCACGGCCAGGTCCTGATCCTTGTCCTCCTGTGACTCCTCACGTATCCACTGCATTTCAGAGAGTGGGATAAAAAACACAGCCACAGAGATGACCCAAACCGCAGCGAGCAGGAAGGCTGCTCGCCGGGTGGTGAGCAGCCGGTTGGCCGGGCGAACAGATATATCGTAGCGGTCCAGACTGATAACCAGGATGTTGATGGCTGTAGCGATGCTTGCAAAGGTGACACAGGCCTCGTGGAATTGGCACAGAATCAGCAGGTTGGCTCCTTGTGGCAGTAGCACGATCATGAGAGTGAAAGGCAGGCACAGGACACACACGGCCACATCCAGCACATGCAGACTCACAGTCACCATGTTGCTCACCGAGTCCACCAGGTTGGACTGGGAGCAGTAAAGCACCAGCACTGTGAGGTTACTGCTGAAGCCCAGGACCAGCTCCACCATGAGGACAGCAGTGAGAGACACCTGGAAGCTCAGCGAGTGTGGCCCATCCCAGGACAGAGGCCTCTCAGCCAAGCCCTCTCCCTGTCCTTCCTGCAGGCCCTCCACTGTCCCGGGCCAGTCTGTGGGGGACAGGCTGGACATGTCAGCATCCATGACCAGCTCAGAGCTTTACGCTGCACCTGTCACAGTGGTGGGGATCCTGGGAGGGACCAGTGCGAGCCTCCATGATGCATGGAACAGTGCTGTGGAGACAAGAACAAAAGCGGACACATCAGAGACAAAGCCCTCTCAAGTCAATTTACAAAGCCCAAATCCTAAGCAAAGTTTTTGCTTTATGTATGGAAAGTCCGAGAGTCACTGCAGGATGTTCAGGCATTGCACTAATCTTTATGTAGTTTTAGCATTGTTGTCATCACATTGTATAGTGTGGAGTCCAGTACAAGTCAGAAGAGCAACACATTTAATCACTAACATCTCAAATAATACATCTCTTAAAGCCCGTGAGAAATGGCAAAACTAAATGCGGCTGATCAGTGCAGCAGGAGAATCAGCAACTTGGCTAACATTCAACATGCCTTCACGTAAAGGATCATAGTTTAACACGAAAGGCTTTCAGCGGAAGTAAAAAAAGGTGTAAATAATAATCACCCTACTATTGTGTGCAGCGATTTATGTGTTGAAATAATGTCAAATCAAATGAATAAATGATGGTATGTTAAAAAGGCGTAGATTGACTTTGTTTTCAGGTGGCAGCAGTCCGGTCGCTGGACACTGGGCCTCAGAGCGGCCGTCCCTCACTGTGGTAATAATGGACACCACATTCAAAGCAGTCTGTAAAGTGCAGCTGTGGCTCATTGATTAGTAGGTGTCCGCTGATTGCACCCGCGCAAAATCAATCGGACAACAATCACTGTTAATTCTGTCTATATTTCTCAAGGGGAGCGAGTCTCGGAGTGAAATCATTGGGCTTAACAAAACAAACATCGTCAAGTGTTCCCAGCTCTTCGACAACGTGACTTTTTTGCAAACTTTTCTGTCGCTTGTTACGCGGCTCTTCTTAACGTCGCCATGGCAACCGCAGCTTAGTGTTCGATCCGCGAGCACACAGTAGTTTTAAAGAGGGTTATTGTGTGATACTGACGGAGTAACCACAGAGTATCTATTACCTCTCATGGTCTACAATAAAAGTCTAGATAGCACGTTGCCATGGCAATCCATTAGCTCTGGTAACAATGTTGTGATTGAAGGATGAAGGATGAAAGTCAGCATGTATATATATATATATATATATATATATATTATTGACCCAGCAGCTGCATGGGTGGTGATCATGGCCCCTTTACTTTTCTCTATGATGCTCAAGGATCACTTATTTTTTTAGGGTTTCAAACCTACCAGAAACCCTAAAAAACAATTGATCCTGGAAAGCAGTGCTATGATAACCCATATAGGGACCCATACAGCCACTGGGTCCATAAAAAGTCAAATACACACTAATAAGTTTTTTTATTTACTTTTTTCATATAAAAAGTAATGCTTAATGATGGATTTTCCATACATTATGTTAACATGCAAGGACAGAAGAAAAAAATAGAGAGCAGTATGTGTTAATGGGGTAATATTCATGTTGATACTTTAGTGAACAATTGTCCTGTTAAAGAGAGATGAACTTTGCTATGTTTTAAGGACTTCACAAGTACCATTGAATCTGTAAATACAATGTATGTCCCTCTTTTTACAATGCCTTAAATTTGGATTGGGCTAATCAGGCAATCACAAAATACCCACTGGTTGCTGTTTTCAGAGTTTTACTACGACTACAGACAGTTGTAAATCAGACAAATGGCCGCAGAGAATCTCCACTCCAGCAGCAGCTCGTCTGGTGACTTCCATGTGTTCCTGCTCCCTCTATGCATTGTAAACAGTTAAAGAAACACAAACGGAAATGGAAAGCCCCTCAGACGACTGCTCCATGGATTGTGTAAGAAATAGCGTACCTAAAGTTGTCACACTGCCAGATGATGATATAATGGATTTGTTTTAGTTTCAGGCCTGACTGTTTTATTTCAGTGGGACAGACTTATGGTTGTATACTATGCTATAGCTCGAAAAATGTATATTGAGGTATAAATAGCCCTGGCATTCAGCATATACTCAGATTGTGACCAAAGGCAAATTTCAAAACTTGTAGTAGTTTTCATATTTGAATTTTTAACATATTTTTAACACTAGATGGCCAATATGAGGCCCTCGGCATTTATCTGGACTGGCTGAGTAGTACACTTGTGACATCTTGAGTGTGAATCTTATGAAAACAATATCTTTGCTTTTATTTTGTTAAAAACAACTTCATAATGATTATCCCTATCCTTTTTTTTAACTTGTATAGCACATTTTAAGCCATATGACATTTCCAAAGTGCTGCACAGAATAAAAAGAAATAAATAATAATAACCAGCTCCAACAGTAAATAAAATATTAAGAAACAATAAAATCAAATAAGAGCAACAAAATATATAAAGAAATAGCCTAATTCAATTACATTAAAGTAATAACATTTATGAAAGGGTTTTACGACAAGGCTTAAAACCATCCACTATGGTGGCTGTTGACAACTACTTGCAAATGACAACTTAATTTGCCTAAGGAACTGGAGTGGATTGGTAACTAAAGCATGCAAAATAGGTTCAAACCACCAGCTACACAGCCCTTGCCTCACTGCATTGAAGGGTTTGGTTCAAATGAGGAGGACAAATGTCCCTGCAAGGATGAGAAAAGGTTATTTAAAATAATAATTATTATATTAATAAAGATGATAAACAAGTGTAGTCCCATTGAGAGGCTGTAGGTTTTCCACTCTGGTGCCTTTCATCAGCTGCCCTTGACAGCGGCTGGTTTCCTGGTTCTGTGCAGCCCCAGCAGACCAGCAGCTCCCCACAGACTGCTGTGATTTCTCAAGTGAAAAGCTGCTCTGTGGCTGCACTGTTGCTTTGCTGCTGGACAAGGATAGAAATAAAAGACCCCAACATGGTTTGTAACTTTGTTTTTGTAACTGTTCGACACTGTAATAAATCAACAAACAGCATTGCAAAAACATGTTTTTGTTTGTTTTTTGTTTACTAGCTTTTTACAACTTTCCTTCATAAAACTGCAACTTAGTGGTAAAAAAATGAATAAAATAGCATGCTATAGACTTTCACTTTACCCTTTTTTCATTTATGAGCAAAAATTGGTAGGGGTAATTGACCGTACCTGCAAAAGATACAGCAAAAAAAATAACTAAGGGACACTGCTTTGATGCTGAGTGAAGTTTTGTTGTTGTATACACCCCTCTTTTACTGCTATTCACATTGTTAGTTGTGCTCTAGTGCAAGCTATGTAACTGTATCCTGGAGTTGTCCTACTTTCCTGGTTTGAAATTGCTGAATGCACATGGAAAACATGGATATCGTATTATTGCAGAAAAGGTCCATTAGCCCTACCAGTTTTTGCTCATAGTAAATGAAAAATGGTTAAAGTGAAAGAAAAGTGTGAAAAACTTTAAATGAACTTGTTTTGCCACTGGCCGACCCTGGAGAATGTTCTTCTGAGCAAGCACTGCATCACACTCACTGTGTCACTTGTGATGAAGCAACAGACTGTGAATGAACTCTGTTTAGTAAAAACATTTCAGATTTGATGGTAAGACTTCTATGTTCAAGATGATATCTCAATGTGGAATAAAGATGTCACGGGACCATAACATATAGTATGCTGTGTATACACAGAGCGCACATGGGTCAAAACAGAGACCAAAGACGTACTTCTAATGTAAAGGGTGCAACTAAGACAAAGGAGGAACATTGTGCTGACTGCATGACTATCATATGCTCTTAAAGCTATGAATGCCTCTCATCATCTAATCAAATTGTTTGGTCTGAACTAACTGTCCCCTCTTATTGGATTGTGTGACATGATATTCATCTTTGGTTGTACTACCATCTTACTCTGGCCAGGTTGAGTACATTGCATCAAGAAAGTCCGGGTGACATTGCAGCCACCATGCCGCCTTGTCCTGGTTTTCTTCAACATCTAATGCGAGCAACTGGCTAATTCAGATTTTCTCTCAATCTCTCCAACCACGACACTTAATATTGGTATTTCATGATTTATGGTTATGCCGAGACGATGAAATAATCCTGACTAAGTTGTTTCCTTGACTATAGCCCTTTTGTCAGAAATTGCTATAGCCCTAATAATAGCTCGCTTTGCTTCAGCGTCTCTATACGGCTCACATTTGAAATGAACTACGCAGAATTCACACCTCTGTAACATTATGAGCCGCCGTTTCCGCGCTTCAAAGTGATGCTCCTATAGCGTTCCCCCCCGATTAGGAAGTCAGGAGAGAGTGACAAGACGCTGATGGCATTTATAATTGATACAGTCACATCAGTGTTCCCCGGTAGCACCAGCACAAAGAGGAGACAAGATGAATGGCAGAAGGCTAATGCTGCTGCTCCGCTGGGACAGGCTGATGTAACAGGTTGTCAAAATGATAAATAGTGAGAATCCAAGAATGCCAAAGAAAAGCATATGAGCAGGCGTTCGAGCCATTTAAATAGTTTCTTGTGAATACTGCTGAGAATGAGCATATCAGTGCGTCATTGTGTTAAATAATAAAAGCAAGTCTATGGTTTGAACTGGATTCATCTACCGTCGATCAGAGTCATTAGCTCTGACTGAGGAAGGGATGAATGTCAGTGAACTTCAGATGCTGTGGCTCATCTTGATCCTAAACAACATTGGGACCCAGATTCATTCCCTCATGTTATAAGAATCGGATGCAGAGTACAGTATTTGCATTAGATCCACCCTGTTCATAGTCTGAGGACCCACCTCCAAGATCCTGAGATACACATAGGTTTATGGTCAGGCACTGTATTACAAAACCAAGCAATTAAACCCAAAACAATACGAGTCCACTACTCCACTACTGGTGGTGCTTTTACTAAAGTTCAGAAATTTTACTAAAGATTTATATTAAAGACCCTCTGCAAATACAAAAATAAATTATAAAGCATTTCTCTTAAATATACTTATCAACGGGTGTCTCTTTCAAATTGTCTGAACGGATTGGATCAGAGCCATCTGCAGAGGGATCAAGGCTAATAAACAATACAGTGAAGTCAATATGTATGTCTGTAAGCAAGACAGCAGCAAGTAAAAATCAATTTATTCAGTAAAGCAGTGTTAATAAAATGGTAATATTTCTGTGCTCTTTTTGCTGAAATAATGCTTTTCTTTCTCCCTCTCTCGCTCTCTCTCCCTGTCGCTTAAAAGGAAATCTTCAATGAAGCCTCTTGACAAAGCTGTCACAAAGTTGTCAGCAGCTCTGACTGGTGTGGGACAAAGGCAGAGCTTAAATAGAATCTGCAGTGTTGAGAACTGTCACAGATTATTGATGGTGAAAAGACAGACAGTGAGCATGGCCTGATACAATCTACAGTTACATGCATGTGAGCGTACTACTGCAATTACACACCCTACAGAGGCATCAAGCTGTCATCTCTGCTGTTACACAACAGCAGCATATTTTATAATCATATAATATTCACACTCCCACCATAAAAAACAGTTACAGAGAGACCAGAGTCCCCCACCTCCACGGTGGACTCCTTCCGCTTCCTGGGCACCACCACTACCCAGAACTTCAAGCCTGACCATCAGCTCCCCCATCAGAGGATGTTCTTTCTGTGGCAGCTGAGGAATCTTAAGCTGCCAACCATGGTGCAGTTCTACACAGCCTTCAACAGGTCCATCCTCACTTCCTCCATCACACTGTGTGGTTTATCCACACCTGGTCCATCGCAGTATGATCCATCCACACCTCCATCACCATGTGGTCCATTGTGTGTGCTACTGAAAGTCATCAGCTGTAGGTCTGTATGTCTCCAGGAACTGTGTCACAGCTGACCCTTCTCACCCTGGACACAGACTGTTTGACCCTCTCCTCTCAGGCAGGGGACTAGACTGTGAATGTGCCTTCACTGACAATAGCAATAAAGCCTTTTCTGATTCTGAGCGGAGAAAAAATACAGACAATGCAAAACAAGTACAGACACCTTATCAAAATACACTATATTGCCAAAAGTATTTGCTCACCATCCAACTGATCAGAATCAGGTGTTTCCAATCACTTCCATCGCCACAGGTGTAAAAAATCCAGCACAGAGGCTGCAGACTGTTTCCACAAACATTAGTGAAAGAATGGCTGTCTCTCAGGAGCTCAGTGAATTCCATCATGGAACTATGATAGGAGCCACCTGTGCAACAAATCCAGTCGAAATGTCCTCCTCCTAAATATTCCACAGTCGACTGTCAGCTGTATCATATCAAAATGGAAGTGTTTAGGAACGACAGCAACTCGGCCACAAACTGGTCGGCCACGTAAACTGGCAGAGCAGGTTCAGCAAATGCTGAAGCTCATAGTGCCAAAAGGTCACCAACTGTCTGCAGAGTCAATCCCTACAGACCTCCAAACTTCAGATTTCAGATTAGCTCAAGAACTGATGCTCGGAGAGCTTCGTGGAATGGGTTTCCATGGTCGAGCAGTTGCATCCAAACCATACATCACCCAGTGCAATACAAAGCTTCGGAAGCAGTTCTCTAGAGTTTCTCCATCTGGCAACTTGATGGACAAGTCTGGGTTTGGTGGTTCCAGGAGAACGGTTCTTGTCTGAGTGCATTCTGCCAAGTGTAAAGTGTGGTGGAGGGGGAATTAGTAGTGGGGTTGTTTTTCAGAGGCTGGATTTTGCCCCTTAGTTTCAAATGTTCCTAGTTTGTGTACTCCACTGACAATGGCAATAAAATGAATTCTGATTCGGATTCTGATTCTGATTCTAAATGCTCCAGCATACCAAGCCATTTTGGACAATTCCATGCTCCCAACTTTGTGGAAACAGTTTGGAGCTGGCACCTTCCTCTTTCAACACGACTGTGCACCAGTGACAAAGCAAGGTCGATAAAGACATGGATGAGTCTGGTGTGGATGAACTTGACTGGCCTGCACAGAGTCCTGATCTCAACCCAATAGAAAACCTTTGGGATGAATTAGAGCAGAGACTGAGAGCCAGGCTTTCTCTGCAACATCAGTGTGTGACCTCACAAATGCACTTCTGGAAGAATGGTCAAAAATTCCCATAAACACACTTCTAAAGCTTGTGGACAGCCTTCCCAGAAGAGTTGTTCTCACTGCAAAGGGGATGACCAACGTCATATTAAACCCTATGGATTAGGAATGGGATGTCACTTAAGCTCATATGAGTCAAGGCAGGTGAGACAATGCTTCTGGCAATATAGTGTATGCGTTCAGTGCACCAAAGCTTGTCTGATTAATTAATTACTTACATTTGGAGAAATAAACTCATCATTGATCCCACTATGCAAACACGAGATGCGCGGTATGATTTCAGGCTTCAGGCACACAAATTATTGAGTTTAAACATGGAGCTGATGCGATGATCTAATGAGAGGCATAGAGGACAGACGAGAAAGAAGATATTCCTAGAGGATTGACAGATGTTACACATTGAGCCTCTGGATGAAGACTGCGCGGTCACTACAGCAGCAGAACACAGTTAAGAGGCTCTTGGTTAAACAGTCAAAATGTGCAGCCAAAAAGACACTATGAGCCACTATTGTTCAAGGATTTGATTTCCTTTAATGTTCATAAAGGCGGGAACCGACCACAACAGAGACAGCAACATGACTGTTCTTTTTGCCAAAAGCCTTCTTATCTTGACTAACATTTCTCTTCTCTCTTTTTCTGACTTATTAGTTTAATTTAATTATTTTATTGTTCTACCAAGGAGGATAATTAAATACAATCTTTTAAAGTTTACTGAGCATAATTTTGTGCACTTCACAATCCGTAACAAATGCATTCAACTTCATGCATCGACAGTGGTATGAAAAGGTTTGGATACCCCTGATAATTTTTGTGATTTTCCTTTTTAAATCAATGGATTTTTAAGCAGAATTTTCAGGTAAACATATCATATAGCAGATGAACACAGTAATATTTGAGAAAAGAAATTAAGTTTATAAGACTTTCAAATATTGTGCAATAATTATTTACATAAAATTAGGCATACATTTGTGCACCCTTTTCATTTTATTGATTTGAATATCTTTAGCACTAATTATTAGAACACATACTTGGTGTGGTAAGCTCATTGACTCTTGACCTCCATACACAGGTGAATCCAATCATGAGAAAGGGTATTTAAGGCCAATTACAAGTTTTTTCTCATCTTATCATCTTCACTGAAGAGTGGTGAAATGGGAGCCTCAAAATAATTCTCAAATCAGCTGAAAGAAAGATTGTTCAACATCATGGTTTAGCAGAAATATACAAAAAGCTGTCTCAAAGATTTCAGCTTCAGAAATCTCAAGAAAAATCTCAGGTCAGAAGAGGTGAGAACAGTCACAGCCAACCCACAGGCCAGCAACATAATCTTGCAGCAGATGGTGTCACTGAGCATCGTCCAACTGTTCAGTGCACTTTGCACAAGGACATGCTGCATGGGAGAGTAATGCAGAAGAAGCCTTTTCTGCCACACTCCACAAAGAGAGTCACTTGAGGTTTGCTAAAGCGCATTTGGACAAGCTTCATTTTGGAATAAGGTGCTGTGGACTGATGAAAATTAAGTTATTTGGACACAACAAGGGGCTGTATGCATGGAGCAAAAATAACATTGTATTCCATAAAAGCAGTTGCTGCACACGGCAAAACGTGGTTGTCGTCCCATCATACTGTGCTGCTGCTGAGGGTTGCATTGATTTCAGTCAATATCAGCAGATTCTTGAGAACAATGTTCAAGAATCAGTGACAAAGTCTTTCAACAAGACAACGACCGTAAACACTGCTCAAAATCTACTAAAATATTCATGCACAGGAACAAGTAAAACAATCTCAATGTCTCAATGTCTCTGAATGTTCTCAATCCCAGACATGAATATTATTGAAAATCTGTGGTGTGATTTAAAGTTGGCTGTCCATGCTCAGAAACCATCAAACCTGACAGAACTGGAGAAGTTTTGTAAAAGAATGGTCCAAAATACATTCATCTAGAACCCAGACTCTCATTGGAAACTATAACAAATATTTAGAAAAGTAGATTCATGTATTTATTTTTCAGAGGATCTACCAAATATTAATGTATTTTTTTTTTCTGTTGGGCTGCCCCAAAAAAGCACCAGCCAAACAAACAACCAATGAATCATGAAAATCATCAAGGGTGCCCAAACTTTTTAATACCATTGTATAATCCAGCAGCCTATAGGTAAATCGTGTGTGCGCAACGATTGAGCATTTAAGACATCTTTACAAATCACTTTGACAATGAACACAACAAAAAGTGGATGTAAAAAGCCTAAATGTCTAAACCAAACAGGCTGTATGGTAATTGGAAAAGGTCATGAACAGAAGCCGTAGCGCTGGGCTCATTTCGAGATGCAAAGGCAGCACAACATGAAGCGCACAGAGGAGCGTGGGAGACGCTCACAGCCCTGTATCTGTGTCAAGCTCCCACTCCCACATCAGCCGAGGTTCATCCACACATGAGCAACGGAATACAGCCCTGCACAGTTCTCTAAATAACACTTTAAAAAGTTGCTCCAACGAACATGTCTAAAGAAGTATTACAAACAGCAACAAGTAGAGATTTTGCTCATCCTTGTGCGTAAAAGTTACTTTCTGGAGACAAAGACGACTCGACGATGCTCCTGCTCAATCGGATCTTCTCTATTAAATGCTTCACGTTTTAAATGACACACCGCAGCATTAGTCAATTGCTTATGGCTTTAAATAATTCTTACCTTTGTCAGAGGATGAAAAATATCCATGTTTGGCATCCTGCGCATGTGGCAACTCGTTCAGTGCGCAACAGCTCCTCATCTGTGCAGCGCAACAACTTCACTCAGAGGGAGGCGCTCAGGCTCTTTCTATGAAGGACACGCACTCAGGAGGACACATACTGAGGAGGAAGCACACGCACTGAGGAGGGAGCACACGCACTGAGGAGGGAG
>JAADKR020000022.1:8696256-8712657 GCA_011763505.2 Lythrypnus dalli | reverse complement strand
ATAATAATAATAATAATAATAATAATAATAATAATAATATTATTATTATTATTATTATTATTATTATTATTATTATTATTATTATTATTATTATAAGTGTTATTATATGCCAGCCACACAATAACAATACAGGTCTCCCCTTCACAATAGAGTTTAAGTATTTTAGACAAGTATTAGATTGTTCTTAGGCCTAGTCATTATTATTGTCATTATCATTATTACTATTACTGTTGTTGTTTATTTTTATTGCAACAAGTAAATTAGGTAAACTCATCCATTTATACATTTTTGTGTTTTCAGCAGTCAATGAAGTCTAAAAGATACAGTGGCCCAATCAAAAGTTATATTAAACATATACATATATAGCGTTTTACAACTATACTATATTTTACTTTTGAGTAGCTTTTGACTTTAAACACGACTTTCTCGTTCAAGTGTTCACATTGATGCAGACGCTATTACTGCAGGCCCAGTTAACATATCTCTTTATTCTTCTCTCTGTGTTCTCTGTTCTCAATGTGCGCGTGTGCGCTCTCGGAGCCTCAGAGTCCACGCGCTCTGCACCTGCTGCGCACAAACGGCGCACACGAGCGCAGGTCGCGTGCGGGAGATTTGAGCGGCTTTGCATGTTTTACTCAGTTGTTGTTGTTAGTGTGTGGACACAAAGGGCAGGACGCATATGAGGAGAAGGATTCTGCCGAGGCTTTAACACGTTTAACGCGCATCGGAGGAGGCAGATTTCTGGCACAAAGCAACTTCTCCCTGAGTCAATGAGGGCACACTGCTGTCGTGCTGTAAAGAAGCGAGCAAACACAATGACATTTATATACAAACAGCCTGCGTGAAGTTGCGTTGGGTTCATGACACGTTGTTTACGCATTGTTTACAAACAATACTTTACAACATACCTATAAATACTATAGCTTCCTACTGCGACAGCATATATTTTGATAATAAAATATCTATATACCAACATCAAACGAGACATAGCCATAGGAAAATAATGAGCTATAATAACAATACCCTCCAAGATGCGGAACAGAATTTTAAAAGGCAATGCTACATTAAACTAAACATCAAGATTACTTATTCTTATATATTATCATAACTATTAAGCAGTTTGAACTACTACAAATATTAATCCTCGCTCTTGGCTATAGCACAACCCCAGACCCGGAAGCGAAGGTGCATAGGCTGACGTGCCATTACGCACTGCTCCAGCCATCCTCACAGAGCCGCGCAACTTTGTGCACATATCCACATAAAGCGAGGGGAGGCGCAACTCTGCACACAGAGAGCAGAGAGTCAGTGAACGCACCACTGCTGCTGTCAGAACCGCACTGTTCCTCCTGCCTCTCCCAGCCGCTGCTTCTTACAGGATAATGCCAGAGCATCAACTGGACCACAGGATGTTTGGACTGAAGGTAAGATACTCCTCACATTCACGGCTAATGATCCCATTTCGTGCCAAATTGTCGTGCGTAAAAGGCGTAAAATTCTTGTGCGTAAAAGGCGTATTTTCCTGTCTCCTTTCTCTTTGTCCTAATTATTATTAGCCTATGAGAAAGCTGATCCGTGGCTTGGTTACAGAACATTTAAACGATGCTTTGAATTATAAATGGCAAGTAAACATGGGTTTCAATTTTTGATGCGCTCAGTTATTTTACGCATATTCGCGCCGCTCGCTGTGATTTAAAATACACCTGCAAAACATGTGTATATCCAGACTATGGCTTTCAATTCAACAACAATAACAACGATTTGTATTTAACAAACGTATAATCCTAGAGCTGCACTATAATAACTGCAGCTGCTCGGGGCAAGGAGGTGCTCTATTCCTGGAAGAAAAAAAGGTCGATTGCAAAATGGATTAGTGTATCATCAGCGTGATATTAGTGGGAACAAAGTATTCAATTGACACGCTTTAAAATGCATAATGACTTTGAGCAGACCTCTTTCATCAGCAGAAAGAGCAATCACGCCAGCACAATGGAGAATCATGAGGCGCACATCCCATGTAAGAGCCAAACTGTCTCCTTGCCCTGATTTTTTCTCTTCATATATATTTTAGATGATGAGAAAAAAAAAATCCAACTGTATTAAAGTTAAAGTTACAACAGTAGAAATTTGTCTTTTTTTGCATTCATTTTATTATTTAAAATGAATGCCCTATAACTTTTTTCGCTATTAAAAATGAATGCCCTACAACCTTTTTTTTTCTCTTTTCTTTTTTTTTTTTGATTCCAGAGGTTCTCATACTGTGGTGCTTGGTCAAAATATGCAATTATAAGCTGTATTCATTGAAATTATTGGTATTTTAATTCATGCTTAAGTCATGCATTTACATTTGGTGAGAGTTTTCATTGACTTAGGCATGTTTTACAACATTTAGACAAAATTCACATATAATTTATAGCCGATTTATAGCTCTGTTTTTGGCCCTTTTTAGATCTAGTGGTATTTGAACCACATAAAAATACATCAAAATAGATGAAATATTGTATACTGTGATACGCTCTTCCTCTCCTCTACTATACCTGATGTGAAAAGTTTGAAAACCACTCATCCACTCAGCGTAATTGTAAATAAAAACCCATGTCTTCTCAAATGCTTTTTCTAATGAAGCAAAATAGCCAGAGCGTTGTTTAAAAAGCATCCAGAGCCCTGTGTGTCTGGGGGATGCTGTGTCCATAAAGCTTTCACTGCCTCTAGATCTAATTAACCGTTAGTAAAGGGGGGCAATAATGCTCGAGCTGGTTTGTATCATCCGACTGCTTATCTTCCAGAGCTTCCCCACTATACACGCATCTTGTTCACACTCTCATACAGTCACACACACCTCCATTGCCCGGATAATGATGGATAGCTTTGCCCAATGGGAACAAACAGGTAGATAAAGCCGCGTCCCATTTAATAACAGCATGGATCGAAATGATAATCTTGTTGTTCATTAGCTGCTGTGGCCGCACACCATTCCAGCTGCAGACTCTCCTCTTCAGTGTATCCTTGTTGGTGTGAAACAATACTGCTGTGCCCTTGAAAAAAAAAAAAAAAGCAAGCAGAGGGAAGGCAGCACAACATCTCTCCCCCTTCTCCCCGATTCCAAGCAAACCCCTCCTCGGCTTTTGTTCTACCAACAGATACAAATGGGATTAATGAAGGTATAAATTGCACAGAGCTAAATCCTGCTGAGTAATCCATTTGGCAAACACGCAAACAACAATGAGCACAGAGCAGCAGCTTTCTGAGAGTCGAACCACTGTCGGGAGCCTTAGTGGGTTATAGTTATACAGCAGCACTCACCGGGCACAACAGTGTTTTCTTTCTGGGGTTTTGCTTTTTTTTTCTAACCCTAACCCTAAGCCTTTTTATGAACATTTACGAAAACAAAACAGATCCTTGACAATCACAAACATTATTTGGCATGTATCTATTTGTTTACAGTGAAACAAAATACTGCACTGTATATAAAAAGTGTAAAACAATGCAAAATAAATGAAATAATGTACAATTATTTGTTTTTAATGACTTATGTCCACCTTTTCAATTAACTGTCTTTCTTTAGTCTTAGAACTGCTATAATTGCTTTCATACAGTTAACAGATTTCAGTCTTTAATAGAAATCAGAATCAAAATTCACTTTATTGCCATTGTTAGTGAAGGAGCTCACAAACTAGGATTTTTGTTTATGGTAATCATGCAACATGAAACATACAATAAGGATAAATAACAAAATATCTTTAAACACTATGACTTTAGGGCAGACAATAAAACAGACTAATGATAAAGATTTTTGTATAAAGCTGTACAATTTGGATTCATTTTGCTGCAGAAATTAATGCCTCTATTCTGTCATGTTCACAGAATCTTCCTAATAATGAAAAAAAAAGGATTTTTCCCCCCCTACTCACAAAAAAAATAAATCTGATTAACTGCATCAGTGCATTAATTTGATTATTTCATATTACATTATAATATACATATATATTATTATTTACTATATTTATTCACCTACTTTGTGTGAATGACTTTGTATAAATCTCCCTGCTCCCAGAGGAATGCTGGTTATTCAGGTGCCAGCCCTCTGCCCTGTGTGCTCTAATTTGTTGATTTTAGGGCCTGACAAGCTCAAAGGTCTGTGCTCATCAGCTCAGTGCCCCCCTGTGCCCCTTTGGCAATAAGCCAGTGATTTAACGACTGCTGAGTGACACACGGTTGTTCTGCTGCTTATACCAGGATCACAGGCTCAAGGTATGACTTTGGAGCAGCAGGAGTTTTGATTTGTCAGAGTAAGAGAGATGTCTGACAGCTGACGCACCTTGGATTTCACACCCCCACGTGACCTAGGTGATGTCGGGGGCCCTGGCGTCATCCTGTCGCAGGGTCCGTCCTCTGACCCACCTCCAATTATATAGCCACACACAAACAAGCGCCAAAGTCTGTGTGGCGCTTTTACACACGGGCTTTTACGCACTTTTTTTTTTACATTTTACTTTTATTCAAACAATTCCATCTGAAAATTCTCTTTTTACTAGGCGAGAACACACAGAAAACTGGCCATCATCCTTATGAAATATGTGTTAAATAAATAAATATGCATAGAGCTGCTATAGGCCTTATGTCTACTGTATTCGCGTTTGCCAAAGTGTCTCTAAATACTGATCCAGAGGCCTCACGCCGATCCCAAAGCCATTAGGCAGGAAAAGAGGCGCCATTGGTATGCAAACTGTTTGGATGAATTGTCCTCAAGACAAAAAAAAAAAACACACTTTTCACAAGAGGAATGCCTTGCTACTAATTAAAGACAATTAGGTGCTTGGAACAATGGGCAACAATTTAGGGGGCTCATAAATCGAGCCCTCAGTTGGTTTTAGAAGTGTTGAAGACGCTGTTTATTTACATAACAGCAGTCTGTGAAAAGCAAACGTTCATAATTACAACTTAATTCAGGATTTTCAGCACACAAAAAAAACGCGCGCGCAATGGAGTTTAAATGTGGGCTGGAGTAGCTAAGATCGGACAAACATTGAAATATATATATATTTACAAGCAATCTCATATTCTAGCACTGATGTATAAGCAAATATGGGCTTCTTGTGCTGTGTGTAGTATTTTTTTATCTGACTATGTTATGTTTGTTATTTAAGCTGATTATTTGTGAGCCAACCCTTCGTGGAAAGCCTGAGAAATGATGTCGCTGATTGATAAGTCTTTTAGCTTTTTACGACGCAGAAAAGTGAAAATTGAAAGAAGCAGGATAGGGAATGCAGAGAGCCAATTGTGGAAAGCGTTGACCTGATTGGCTCCGACCGAGGCCCCGCCCCCGAGAGGCTTGATATGGGAATTTACTGGCGCCAGGCGCATCAGTCTGCGCCACATCTCATTAATGAGCGCACGGATCAGGAGTGCTCCAGATCCACAACCTGTCTGTCTGTCAGCTGATGCATACAGCAACAGGTAGGCTTCGGAAAAACAAACGCGTTACCTCTCAGAGCTGAGACATTATGGTCCAGTTTGGATCGTGCGCAGCTTTTTACGCGTCAGCAGAAGCTATTCCCACCTTTTTTTGTTTTTCTTTGAAGCAGGGAAGGCAATGCTTTTCTGCGATCCTGTGCCATTTGTTTCCTAAAAGTTCTTTTCAATCTGTTGCAGGTCCAGTAAGAAAGAAGAAGGACCGGCTTAAGGATTGTATGTGCCAAGTCACTGCTTCTGCCTTCACGACGCAGGACCTAAACCATACTATACAGCCAGAGGACTATTAAACTTCCATTTCGACGTGTAGAAAAAAGAACGGGATTTGAAGACGTTTTGAAGTAAAGGACTGAAGGAGTGACATGGAGGTCGCAGCGGCGGACCAGTCCCGGTGGATGGCGCACCATCACGCCGTGCTGAACGGCCAGCACCCGGACTCTCACCACCACAGTCTGGGACACAACTACATGGAGCCCATGACGCCACTGCTGCCCCAGGACGAAGTGGACATGTTCTTAAACCACTTGGACTCTCCGGGGAACCCTTACTACACCAACTCCAGGGCCCGAGCCTACAGCCAGGCGCACGGTGAGTTCACTGACCACAGGACAACTGGATTAGATACGATTCATTCATTAATGTATGGGGTCATCAGTGTTATCAACAATACATATTCGGTGAGCATAGTTTATAAATAATTTGTAGATATGATTGGATAATTCAGTCAAAGCCTATAGCTTGCCCTATATACTCTCCTCAGTGTGCAGTGTACAAACTGCTCTCATCCTGCACCAACACAAACACGAGCTGAAAGGAATTTCTAGCAAATGACAGCGAGAGGAAAGGGAAGTATGTCATTTAACCCCTGTGTGTGAGGGGCAGAGAGAGAGAGAGAGCCACTTCCCGGATATAAAACAAAAACCGCAAAATGACTAATAAGAATGTTCAGAGCTGGAGCTGCCGCGCTCCGAGGACAAGCAGAGTGTCCAGGAGACGCACAAACAACGAACGCGGATCAAATCCTTTTCTTAAAATTATTGAGTAGCTTCTAAACTAAATGTCCGAATTTATTGACTCGTATCAGTTAAAAGGTACGGGTAAATTTTAGTGTTCACGATGACCAGGAGTGATCACTAAATGTTTTGTGTTGTTTATCCCTCAGCTCGGCTCACGGGGAACCAGGTCTGCCGGCCGCACCTCATCCACAGCCCGGGCCTGCCCTGGCTGGACCCAGGGAAGGCTGCTCTGTCCGCGGCGCACCACCACAACGCATGGGCGGTCAGTCACTTCAGCAAACCCGGATTGCACCCCTCCAGCTCGGGCTACCCTTGCAGCAGCAGCACCGGCACGGCCCCAGTCTCCTCTCTCACCCCCGCGTCCCACTCCAGTCCGCATCTGTACAGCTTCCCTCCAACTCCGCCCAAGGACGTGTCCCCGGACCCCGGGCCCACGTCCCCCACCTCCAGCTCCACGCGCATGGACGACAAGGACTCCCTGAAATACCAGGTGCCGCTGACGGACGGCATGAAGATGGAGAGCTGCAGCCCTCTGCGCGGCGGCCTGGCCTCCATGAACAGCCAGAGCTCTGCCACGCACCACCCCATCCCCACGTACCCGGCCTACCCCCTGCCCACGGCTCACGACTACAGCGGCAGCCTGTTCCACCACAGCGGCCTGCTGGGAGCCTCCTCCTCCAGCTTCACGCCCAAGTGCAAGAGCAAGGCCCGCTCCAGCTCAGGTGAGGCTCACGTGTGTTTGTCTCCCCCACGTATTATATCTCCTATTGTCCTGTTCAAGATAAGGACTTCTTTATGTTTACTCAGAGCGCTTTACGGCTCACTGTGGCAGAGGCTTTCTATGGTAATGAAGGCACTATTTTAACCAGCCACAAGTTGCTTCTATAATAATAATCCTCATAATTATGTATCGCGTGTGGTTTGTAAAGTTTTCTTCTTTATTTCTTTATTTTGTTTCTTTATTTTTCCTGTCTTTCTTCTTCTTTTTTTTTTTTTTTTTTTTTTACAAAATACGCAAGTGTTCAATGCAACTAGGTATACCAACTTGATCACAATCCTATACAGTTTACTCAAGTAGAGGCCAATGAGGGGAAAAAAAACAGTATGAGGCGAGTTTGCCATGGTTGTTTATACGTAAAGTCCATATAAGTCACCTCCTCAGATTCTAGTATTAATAGCCTATACATTTTATCCGGACCCTCACACAAACCCAGTGTGAGTGTGAGTGTGTGGGAGCTCGTTGTCCGTTGTCCGCTAAACACTGCTTTAACTGCTAAAGGCGAAGGAGTCACGACGACCTGGCTCCTGCTGCATCCTGTGTCCAAATCACGACACACGCCCCGCCCACTGCGATGCCTGGGCCTAAACAAAGCACAGGCGACAGAGTCCTGCTGTTTGTGTTTTTAAGCCTGGCCTTGGCCCACTGCACTCACATCAAGTGGAGCTCCTCACTTTGTGCTTCTCATTTGGGACCTCCCTTGAGAAAAATGAGACATGCTTCTTTTTGCTTATGTGCAGTGTAATGGAATGAGAACACGATGGCTGTCTGGTAGGGGTTTATTATTGTGTGTGCTGGAGAATGCTTAGGTGATGGAGGCATTTTCAAAAAAACACTCAGTAATGGCTTTGTAATTTCCCTACATTGTTCCCCTTTGTGCTCTCAATCCAAGCTCAGAGCAGGCTGTTAACAACCCGCCTTGTGTTGTTGTAATTATGAATATTGCGGCCCATTGTAACAGTGTGTTTTATTACATCTGGGGAATGCACAGCAGGGCCTGATAGCGTGGGCTCAACACTGGAGAAATGCTACACTGTGACATTTAAAGAAGCCCGGGCTGAGCTGTAGCCGAGTCTCTAACACAAACATATCAGCTCGGCCATTAAAACGCCTCTTATCTATCAAAGGCCAGTGTCCAGAGCCAGTAATGGTGATTGATTGTTGGACAAAATGCCACAATGACATTTCAGTTGTCAGTGCAGATGCCTTACAGTGTGGCTTTCTGCGAGACACCTTTCCCCACCGCACCTTTTCCACTTTTCAGCTTGTAACCTGCCATTTTATAAGCATTGTAGCAGTTTTTGGTGTTAATGATACGGTTTTGTTTGATCAGTTTGGCTGGTTTTAGCATGTTGCTTAAGAATTAAAGGGAAGATGCATATGAAAAGCTGCAGGGGTTTGCTCAGGTCACATTCCTTTGTGGAGAAAGGGTGGGACTGAGGGTGTTGCTAGTTTTTACAACAGGTAGAATGAGATGATGCTCTAGGGAGAGACAGATACTCGAATTAAATGAAGCAGCCAATTTAGCAACAGGCTGTTTGAAGTTAGCGTGCCATAGAAACAACAACAAAAAACAGGTTGTCTCATTGTGTTAGGTCGGTTTTAGCCTTAATACGCCATTAACATATTATTCTTTGCCTGTGCTGCACTTATAAATAAAATTGATTTAGATTTGAACAAAACCTATATCCATGAGTCTCAAGTGAACAAATGAGAACTTGAAATTGAAAGAATCTTCAAAATGGCGTCAAGTGGAAATAGAAAAAGTAATGAGTGAAATCTATGCTCAACAGCATCAGGATGTCAATATAGTTGCATAATAAGTGTCTAGAATTTATATTTGTGTGATCGAATACACCCCTAAACCAACTGAAACCATCATGTTACGGAAGAGTTATCATTTAAAATCAATAGTAATTAGGACACATTTTATATAGGCTTTTCAGAATAACAGTGTTAAAATTACATGGGAAAGACACCTCTTGTTCAAGCCTTAGGTAAAAATAATAAATATGCGTAAACTTGTGGCACTATATGTCCTCACTGGTGCACACTCCAATAAATAAAACAGTCCTAATTCAATGGTGTGTCTATTTCTATACCTGTTGGACGCTTCTGTGGACATGTCCTGGTTGCGCTGGTGCCTCTGCTCCTGATCATTTTACATGAAGTGTCTTTGTATGTCCTATTGGAGAAAAAAGAACTATGTTATTCAGGTTGTTCATGATCCTGATGTGAAATATCATTGTAAACTTTTTAATTATATAAAGTTCCCTTGTGTGTCCCCCTCCTGAATTCTACACAGAGGGCCGTGAGTGCGTGAACTGTGGTGCCACCTCCACTCCCTTATGGCGGCGGGACGGGACGGGCCACTACCTGTGCAACGCCTGCGGGCTCTACCACAAAATGAACGGCCAGAACAGACCACTCATAAAGCCCAAACGCAGACTGGTGAGTCCCTATACACACATACACATATATAAAACACTTTAGGCTCCCAAATATGAGCACACAAAGCACATGCCGGCAGTACAATTCCAGGAAAGTTATATTTTCCCTATGATCTTCCTGGAATTGTTTGTCCCTCTCACCCCCCGATGGTCCGCCTTCTCGGCCTGTTACAATACTGCTACTATTGCCATTGTTACTGATATCATTATTGCTTGTACTTTTGATATTGTCACTGATACCACTGCCCATGTCGCTTTAGTTAACACCAGAGCAGTGTAAATGGAAGCGGTGTGGACATGGAGGGTTCCTGTCCTCACTGTGCCATGCAAACACAGGATTTTTATTTCTACATTTAGAAGGATTTGGCCACATCAAAGCTATATTTAAGTTATGATACAGGATGTACATTTAACAGTTCCAGGTTTGAGGGTGTATTTTGAAGTTTTCTTGAATATGTGAAGTTTTTTCTTATGTGTGTGTTTTTTTAATATTCACTGAGTTCATGAACACAGTGCAGCCTATGTAATTAGTCCTGCACCCTGCCCTGACCCAAAATGTTACAGATAATACCACAGATATGAAACTTTTTTGTTCCCCTCCCGCACCTCTCCATCCCTCCTCCACAATAAAAACGCTCCATTATTTTTTTTCCAAGCGGCGCGGCCCGTGGTGCCTTTTTTTGCATTTGCAGCTCAAGTGTTTTTCGGACTATAGTGTTCAAAGGGGGGCATCCAGTTGTTTCCTATCCGGATATCTGTCCGCCCCAGATAAGGAAGTCAGACTCCCGGCTGTTTCCGCACTTCCACCGCCGCGCTGCGTTCCTCTGGCCAACACTGACATATAAACTCTGTAGAGGGGACCACCACAACACGAGCCCCAGCCCCAGAGCCCCATAGCCGCCGTGAACAGCGTATGAGTTATGGGGGACAGGGCTTTGTCCGTGCGTAAAGGTGCGTAAAAGACGCGCGGGGCTTTTACGCACTGGTCATTTCCATCTGTATATAATTAAAGGGGTTGAAAAAATGTATACATGATGTTTAGCCGCGGGTTTGTTGCATGTAAAGCTAATGTATGTCTTATTATGTGTGAAGAATTGATCTGAAATGGATACAGAGGCGCGGTGCCAGACAGGACAGCAGCGGTTTTGCGCGCGCCTCGTGTATGGCACTTTTACGCACGGTATATTAAAGCAGAATAGGCTAGACAATGTATTTAAGAAAACTTTTGTATGTTTTTAAGCCTTTTGTCTGAAGTAAAACCATATTACCAACGTCCATATCACTGCACAAGGGCCAGGAGCTGCGCAGATTAGAAAAAATGATCAAAAAGAATCGAGCCTCGCCAATTTTGGTTGCTTTACGCACAGGGTTTTCTCGCTGACATTAGTCCACCTTGTAAAGTTACTCTACATTTAAACTACATTTCCGCGCGTGTACTATATTACTGAGATTATACATCACAAACACCAGCGTGACATTTTCTCCCTGTATTCCCGTGCGTCCGCGGTGACCTCTCCGCAGACTTCTCTTCAATGGGCCATTATTCACCACATATTTCTCTTTTTTTTTGTGTTTTTTTCATGCAGTCTGCAGCTAGACGTGCGGGCACCTGCTGCGCAAACTGCCAGACCACCACGACTACGCTCTGGAGGCGCAACGGGAACGGGGACCCGGTGTGCAACGCCTGCGGCCTGTACTACAAGCTGCACAATGTGAGTCCAGTTTGGAGCAAAAAAAAAAAAAAAAAAGGAAAAAGTGGCCTGGTCTTTAGCTGGTTAAGTGGGCGGACAGCTCTCATCGATTTAGGGGCATAAGAAGTGTGAAGGTCCTCCAAAGCAGAACCCAGTGTTTTTTCGGTTGTTTGAATGGGGGCGGTACTCCCTGGAGGGGCCGCAGGGGTGGGGCAGGGTCTGTCAGTGTAAAAAAGCGTCGGTTACACTGATGAGGATTTGTCTGAACAGGTCATTCAGCACCAGCCAGACCCTCATCCTCATGTATTCATATTGTCTCCTCTGTTGGGTTTTGGAGTTGGACAAAAAGCTGGAACACGCCCCTGCCCCAGCGCATAATGGGGCTATGAATGCAAAACAGCTGCTTAATATTTATGGCATTAATTGGTTAGCATTATAATTTGTGATTAGCATAAATAAATAAATGCAAAGAGACCTGTGCTGTGAAGTCCGGCTTTTGATAATTTTCAGTAAAAAAAAGCAAGTATTCGGATTTCTTTGTAATGTCTGTTTGGTTTTAGAAGTTTTATATTATTTTGTCATGTATATAGTTTAAGTAGTTTGTCGCTGGTCAATAAATGAGACCAAACCGCTGGGGTCCGCTGTAAAGAGTGTTGTGGTTCAACATTGCTTTATGTTCACTTTTATTGAATTAAAGAAAGTATGTGTGCTGCATATTTCCCCAAATCTGAGCCGCTATGACATGCAAAATAAGTAGTGATCCACATAGAATTTATGCAACCCTTGTTATGCTCAAATAGTGTGCTAAGTGGCTTTATTGAGTTCCTTGCCTTGAGCTAATGTTCTGCTCTCCACAGGTCAACAGGCCCCTGACCATGAAGAAGGAAGGCATCCAGACACGCAACCGAAAGATGTCGAGCAAGTCCAAGAGAAACAAACGCGCGGGGGACAGCTTCGATGAGTTGTCCAAGTGCATGCAGGACAAAGCGTCTCCCTTTGGAGCTGGTCCTGGCCTGGCCAGCCACATGACCCACATGGGTCACCTGCCCCCTTTCAGCCACTCAGGACACATGCTGCCCACACCCACGCCTATTCACCCTTCATTTGGACACCCCCACCACTCCAATCGCTCGCCGGTCTGGGCCGAGCCACACTGAGGGCCTTCACATCCGTGTGCTCCTTCACACGCCACGGGCTTCGTGTCAGAGCACAGTGGGCTGGTGTCATGTACAGTGGTCGGACTAAGGTCACATCTGGACATTATGGACTCTGTGAAGAGCTAATGGGGCAGGGGAGTGACCAGACTACAGGAGTGTGTGAATGGTGACACTTGTCACTCTTATGCTTATTTTACGAAGTCACTTTGGTACCACCTCTCCATGACCCTGTAACAGGAGACTCACGAGAGAGCGCTGTTCCACCTCACCACTGTCTCATTAGACGTGAGATAAATACGTAGGTCCTGCACTGGCTCTTCAAAGCACGGTCTGAACCATTTAGACCAAGACTACATTACCCATAAACCAGTGCTCCTTTCACATGCTGGATTGTACACACCATAAGGCTCACAGTTTTACTACAAACAATGATTAAAAAAAACAAAGAAAAAAGATAGTAAATAAAGTGTTTATAAATACTTAATTACTTTATTATTGTTGTTATATTTGATGTTATAATTATTGCTATGATAATTTATTTTCACTCTGAGCTTTTGTCAAAGACACATAGAAACTGTTATGATTTTATTTTCATGGTAATTATGTAAAGAAAACACTGACATACAGTATCTTAGATGAAAAGTCCCTGAGCTGTAAGTTTCTATCATTTTTCCATCTCACAAATGCAAAGGAAAAAATAAAGTTTAATACTGAAACGAACCCCAGCTCTGCGTCCTGTGTGCGCCCCTGATGCAGCGTGTAGCGTCCACCCATCCCCTGCTATAATGATGATGGCTCCATTATTAAAATCATAAGTCATATCAGATGGATCAAGGGAAACTCTGTGATCCCTTAAGCGTGGTAATGCTTTGGTCAGACTCCTCCTCTATCTGTGATGCTGCGCTCCTCAGAAAAGGCCTCTTTGTGGAGTCAGGGCCTGGGGCTGGCGCACTGTGCCCAGACAGCAGGCTCCAGCTCAGGGCTTAGGAGTCACATAACGTCAGGCATATGCACATACCCACATGCTGCTGCTCAGGAAGGACAAACTATCATTCTTAACACACACACTGCATTCAGCAAAGCAAAACATCAATATGCAGTTGTAGTATGTAAAAGCAGATGAGTGTAATGTAAGAGCTGCCATTCAAATTAGTCATTAATATAGTCAAAAATACTTACAAGTTTGCAGCTAGGTTTCAGGAATTAACATTTTACACAAATGCAGAATGTGCAGATGTCATTATTATATTATTACATAGCAAACAAAGTACCCGTAACTGTGTAAATTCAGGTTACACAAATAAATGAAGCCATAAAGTGCAAAGTAAATGTATTTTCTGACAGGCAGTGATTGTGTTAATAAAGAACTAGGCACTGTATTATGGATTCAAAAGCTAAAAAACTAATTGCACAAATTTACAATAAGGATTTATAGCTACAAGACTAACACTATTGTTTTGCTGGACAGTACTAAATACATTTTGCTGTTTTTTTACGTGGCCGAGATGACTCTGCATTTGGACCTCTGAGTTGGCTGTCGCGCCTGGAGTCGGAGGAAGGACAGCGGGTCTTTAGTGGGAGAGAGAGAGGAAGGAAAGGCAATCAAGTGACCTGAGCAAAAGCACACACACATTGTAGAGCGCGCGTGTGTGTGTGTGTGTGTGTGTGTGTGTGTGTGTGTGTGTGTGTGTGGGTGTGTGTGTGTGTGAGGCATTGCTCTGCAGATGTACATGCAGCTGAGCGCGCCAGGAAACAGCCGTCCACTCCGGCTCCCTCTCATCTCATCTGCTTCTTCTTGCTTTTTCTTCCCCCTTAATTTTACATTAATAATTTGTCTTCTGTTTTTCGTTGTTTTTTTTAGTTCCCAGTCCCACTTGGGCGATTACAGTAAAATAAAGAGTCCAAAGAAACACAGCCAGGACTAATGAGTCGGCGCCGATTAGGGCCATTTCCCCGGTTTAAAACGCCCTTTTATACATGCCTTCAGCACCTTCCCTTCCAATCCAAAAGAACGACTCACATGTACTTCACTGTGGGATCTCGAGTTCACTTTGAAAATGTTTATCCAGAGGTTTATTTAGGGACTGTAGTGTTATTCAAGAGAAGCAAAACAGTTAAAGGACCCATCTTCAAGCGACCAAAACAAAACAAAACAAAAAAATCAACTCATAATAAATGCAGTTGAATATTCTATCTTAATAAAAATAAATAAATGAAAAAGTCAGCGCAAAAATCAGTTTGAATTTTATGAAGACTGATCATAAGACAATTTATCAATAGTTTTGGCGAACCCCGATGAGCCACTGAAATTTTCAGTCACCCACCAAAATAGGTGTGAATCACCAACAAAACTAAAATATTAAGTATATCAAGAACCTTCTATCTATATCATGATATATTATAGTCTATCTATCTTCAGAGGGATTCCCATCAGCCCTGGACCTATCCATGGGAGTGGATTGCTCCTTCTTCAGGTTCTCACCTCCTCCTTTTTCCTTTTGTCCCATGTTTTTAAGTTTTTTCTTGCTGTGAAGGAGTGTCTAATGGGGGATGTCCACGGCACAGTTTCATCTGCTGCTTACCGTTCATTTGACATTACATTATCTCGAACACCAGTTTTGTTTTCTGTTGCACTGTTTTGATGTTTGGTGCAGCCCTGTGAGTCAACTCCTGTTATGATATTGGGCTGTACAAAAAAAAAAAAAAAATCACTTGATTTTATTTGGTTTGACAAGAAACTAACCTAGAAGAGCGACAAAAAGGATTGTGGGAAAAAAAATATTTGTAGTATAATCTTTAAAAATACACACTTTTGTAGTTCATTGTAAAACAAATGATCTTTTTGAGAAACACATTGACATTCCTTTTTTGCATAAATACTGTTGAATAACTACCGAGAAATCCCCTCAAAGATATAGAGGTTTATTTAATTTCCGTCACTGAAGCCCAACCCCTTGACCAAGGACTAGAGAGCTGCAGGTCTGAGTGTCTCCCTGACACACTCACGGAACAATACTCGGTGGAGCTGTCATGCTGGACGGTCAGTGAGCGCATGTGTAGCTGCTGCTGTGGTGGGTGCTCGGCTGCTGCTGGGCTGGTGCTGGGTGGCTGGCCGCGTGCTGCTGTGAGCTGCTTGGCCGGACTCCCAGGGCCTGAGAGGGGGAGACGCACAGAGCCAGCCCTCTAAGTGAGGCCCTCCACGGGGAACCAGCAGCCCTTCTAAAAATAAGCCCGCAGTCTGCCAGACTCCCAGAGCAGCCCTTTTCAACACACATTTGCGCACACTATTTGTCCTAATATTAATGCTTCGCAGTCAACAGTTGTGGGTGATTAGCATACCTTTTAGTTTGTGGTGTACGGTCTTTGACGTGAAGCCAGAAAGTCTTGATTTGAGTTCATCAGGAAGGGCATCTGGTGCTGTGTAGCAAAGGACACATTTGTGGCAGAGACTCCTGAGAAATAAAAAGAAATAGGATTGATTGGTATATTTTTTCTTTAAAGGTACACTATGTAACCTTTTAGGGGGAAAAACCCTTGATAGTAGTGGTTATTTGATCTTTTAGTGACCCAGTGGCTATGGGTACCGTCTTTACTTTCCATCACAGTGGCCTTTATGATGTTCCAGGATCAACTGTCTTCTATGGTGACGTACCCTCTCCAAGGGAAAATAACCAGAAACTTTAGAAATCAAGTAACAGAGACCATTGTAAAAAAAGCCATAATAACCACCATAGCCCCTGGATCATTAAAAGGTCAAATGGGTTTTTTTTTGCCTAAAAGTTCCATAGTGTACCTTTAAATTAAACAATGTGACACTCAGAAATTGCCCCAAAACAT